>JBAMBR010001580.1:0-37437 GCA_037044475.1 Zaprionus obscuricornis
TATTAGAAGTCATCGCATGCTAGATATGTCTGGTTATTAAAAGTCTCCGATTATTATACTTGTCCCCCTATTAAAGTTATCCAACAATTAGGGATATCCGCCTAAAAGTTATATCAGTTTATTGGAAGTCTTTAAGAAGTGTCTGCCTATTAGAGGTGTCCGCTTAATAGAGTTTTTCGCCTAATCAAAGTATCTGTTAGAGGTGTCCGCTTATTAAAGGTATCCGGCAATAAGGAATGTTCGCCTATAAGATGTGTCCGTTTAATCGATTTTTTGCATATAGAATTTTCCGCCTATTAGAGGTGTCCGCTTAATAGAGTTTTTCGCCCAATAAAGGGGTCTGTTAATGTTATCAGCCTATTAGTGATGTCCGCCTAGTTGAAGTGCCCGCCTATTAGAGGTATCCGAAATGTTGGCCTATAAGATGTGTCCGTTTATTAGATTTTGTTCGTATAGTCTGCCTATTATAGATGTCCGCTTAATAGAGTTTTTGTCCAATAAAGGGGTCCGTTAATGGTATCGACCTATTAGTGGTGTCCGCTTAATAGAGATGTCCGCCTATTAGAGTTCTCAGCACATTAGAAGTGTCATGTATGAGAGTTTTCACTGTACTGTTTGTCTGTATATTTGTATATACCGCAATAATCCTTAGGACTCTTCGTACATATGTATGTATTTGTGCATGTGTGTATCCTGAGCCTGCCACCTTTTGAATACAGTTGTCGTTGCAAAAGCATCCATTGCCCAAAAATAAAAAAAAAAAAAACATAATGCCAATGCAATGTGAAGCTTTCTCGGCATTTACTACTTCTACCTACTGCCAGCGATTTCATTTTCGATTGCATTTGATTGCATCTTCGTTCTACGTTGCCTTTGATCCCTGCTTATGTTTGTATGTGCCACTCTCTCTCTCTTACTCTCTCTCTCTCTCTGTGTGTGTATTGAATTCCGCTTAACTGCGTATTGCAAAGCGTTTATGATGTTCTTATACTGTGTGCACGATGTCAATGACAAGTTGTGTATATTGATTCTTAATTACTTTACATACTGTAAGCTTTGCATGTCGAGTCAAATGCAACAGTGTAACAGTGCAATAAAGCAACGTAGGCCAAATGCATACAATTAAAAAAAATATTGTTAAATTTTTCTACTTTTGATTTTTTATAATTTTTATTGACTAATAATAACAGTCAAGTTTTTCGGAATATCTGCTAGTCAAATGTTGTTTTATATTCTTTCATAGTTTTATTTACTTTTCATTTTTTTTTAAATATTTTTTACCGGGTATCTCTTAGTCAATTTTAATTTATTTTCTTTAATTTTTTACAATCTAGGAAAATATTTTTTTTTCGATTATCTGTTCAAATTGTCAAGTGACATTTTGTTTTTTTTTTTCCTAATTATATTATATTTCATAATTTTCCAAACTTTTTTCAAATTTATAAATTTTAAAATTTTGTCAAACTTTGCAAGTCAAGTTTTTATAGGATGTCTGCTACTCAAGTGACATTTTGTTTTTTTTTCCCCCCTAATTTCATAATTTTCCAAACTTTTTTCAAATTTTTAAATTTATAAATTTTAAAATTTTGTCAAACTTTGCAAGTCAAGTTTTTATAGGATATCTGCTACTCAAGTGACATTTTTTTTTTAATTATATTTATTTATTATTCTACTTTGTTTTTAAATTTTACCAGATATATTATAGTCAATTTTTATTTTATTAGCCAAATATTTTTTAATTTTTTAAGCGGATATCAAATTTTTTCATGTAGTTGCTGGTCAAGTGGCATTTGATGTCTTTTCTTTACTTGAATATAGTTTTTTTTACCGGGTATCTGCTAGTCGCGTCGGTATTATGTTTTCTAGTCTTAGTCAAGATTTTGTTTATTTTTGCAAAACTTTTGTAGCATTTTTCATTTTGACTTTAGCTTTTGATTATGCCCCCAAAAGATCAAATATGCTTATACAAACATTCACAGTCACACACACACACACTCACACACACAGTCACACGCACATATGAATATATACATGCATATATAGTGACCATATGCATGGAACTGTTAAATCTACTGCAAAATCATTTAATACATTTTCATTTTGCTTGCTTTTCTTCTCACTGAATCGGCATTTTTTTTTTTTCGATTGACTTTGCGAGCGATTTTCAAAATCATTTCCTCAATATTCTCAACAGTTTTACTCAACGTTACTCTCAAATTCTTTCTCTTTCGGTCTCTCTATGTTTGTTCTTATTTTGACTTTGACATCCGTTTCTCTACTTTCGTCTTTCTTCAGCTTTAGCTTCAGCTTCATCTTTGTCTTTGTCTTGTTGCATTTGCAGTGTCAAGTTTTGTGTTTTTCTTGTTTTTTTCTTTTCTTTTCTTTTCATTCTTTCTTTATTCGCAATGTGTTCGCATGAAGTGTTAGAGACTGCAGCTGCTGTTGGAGTCGAGGTCGGGGAGGCTGAGGCTGAGGCAAAGGCTAATGCATTTTTTGGTTTGCTGTCGTCAGCGTGCCACGCCCCCTTGTGTAGCTTTGGCAAAGGCGTTTGCTCTCTTTCTCTATGTATGTGTGTGTGTGTGTGTGTTATGTTTTTTTTTTGTTTTGTTTTGTTTTTTAGCCTGTCGCTGCTTCTGATGGATATTTGGTCGTTATTGTGACCCCTTTAGCACCACTGCTGTCACACCCTGCCCTTCATTTTAACTTCCTCTTTAATGCCCTTTAACCCCTTGAACTCTTTTTGTCTTGTTGTTGCTTTTGGTTGCTGCTGTTGCGATTTTTTTTTTCCTGATGCTGTACATAAAAAATCGTTTCTTTTGCTGACGCAGCGCTTAAATTTGTTCTTCTTGTTGTTGTTGTTTATTTTCTTTTTGTTATTATTGTTGTTGTTGTATATTTCATTCAGTTCTCGTTAGATTATTGTCGTAACATTTTGAAGAATTTCATATAATTTTATTTTCTAACATTTTACTTTCTTTTATTCCTTCAACTTTTATTTGCTTTCATTCATCAACATGTTTTTTTGCACGCTCTCTCTCTCTCTCTATCTGTTTCTCTCTCTCTCTCTGTCTGTCAATTGCCTTTACTTTCTTTCATTGAATTGTTTCTCTACTCTTGCGCCCTTTGGCGCTTCTTTTATTGTCATGCTTTATTCTTTGTTCTAATTCAATGATTGTTATGCAATCCCAGAGATTAACATTGTTTGCACAGATAACAAACTTATCCACACTTTACTTACACTTCAGTTTTTTTCATTCATTTTTTTTTTCTCATTCTCTACTCTCTACTCTCCATCACCTTCATCTTTTCTGTTGTTCATCGTTGTCTCTTTATACAATTATTCATTTTGTTTTCTGTTCAGTTTTTGGATTTAACTGAGAAAATGTTGTGGTGTCTGTGCAAAAAAAAATTCGATTTTCTTCTCGACCCAAAGCTTGAATGTTTTCATTTTTCTCGGAATTTTTGTCCAAAAGTTTGTCTTTTCAAATCTCTTTCAATCTCATTCCATTGTTAACAGTCTATCTCTCTCTTTCTATCTCTCTCTTTCTATCTCTCTTTCTCTTTATGAAAGTCTCTTAATAGTTCTTATTCTAATTTCATCTCTCTGTCAAACTCGCTCAGACTTATCTCATCTCATCATTTGTCCCTCTCTCAATCTATCTTTTTCTCTGTCTCTTTCTCTCTCTCTCTCTCTCCATTTCTCTATCAATCTTTTTTAATTTAACTGCATCTTTCTCCATATACATATATCTTCATCTTTCTTCATTTCTCTTAATTTCTCTACATCTCCCTTTATATCTCAAAAGTCCTAAATTACCAAAGAATTCTCTATATTAACTAATATTTTGTATCATTCACTCACATTCTGTCTCCCTCATTCATTCTCCCTCTCTCTCTCTCTCGCTCACTCTATATCTCACTCTCTTTCTCTCACTCTCTCTCCCATTGCCTTTCTTTGAGTGCTTTCATATTTGCCAGTCACACTTCGCTTTCTTCTCGGACTTCCTATAGAAAAGTTCAGATTTCCAAGAATATTTTGCCATTTTTTTTTTATCAGCTATCTCTCCCTCATTCACATTCACTTTTCTACTCTCTCTTTTTTTCTCTCTCTCTCTGTCTCTCTCTATCTTTCTGAGTCTTCTATTTCTTTGCTATTTTTCTTTTCATCTTTTTCGAAACTTTGCAAAAACTTTACAAAAAAAAAACAAGAAAATTTCAATTTATATTTAAAAAAATATTTTTTTTTTATATTTTTCTCTCTCTCTCTCTCTCTGTTTCTCTTTCTCTATCTGTTCCCTTAAGCATCAGTTAAAGATTTTGCTTTTTGTTTTTTCTCTTGTATTTTGCTTGTTTCATAAGCATCACATACACGCATCTGACTTCAAGCGTCCTCTGACTATATATATATATATATATATATATATATATATATATATATATATTTATACATAAATATAACTGAATATCTAAATATTATATATTATATATATACTCGAACAATACAAGCTAAAGAAAAAGTTGCCAACATAACTTTATGCCTGGCACGCCTATCGCCAGCTATCTTCCAAGTATGCCAAGATTTTTCTCTATAGTTTCTTCACTCTCACTGCCATTCCTCTCTGTCTCTCTCTCTCTCTCTTGCTTTCTCTATCACATATATACATACACTGTCTACTTTAGTGACCAGTTTGCCTGCCGACATATTAATCTTGGCCAAGTTAAAAGCAAAACATTTGCGCCCACTGCTACAATTGTTGTTGCTTGTTGTTGGCCACAGCTGCCAAGTGAATGCGACAAAAGTCCAAAGTCCAAAGTCTTCGTCCAGTTTCTTTCTCTCTCTCACTCTCTCTCTATCTATGTGTGTGTCTCCAAGTTCCCAATGGCGCCTGTCAACGGCCACCAAATGGCAGCCAACTTTAGCATCAGCATCAACAGCAACAGCAACTACTACTACAACAAATTGCTGTTGTTCTTGTTACTGCTGTTGTTGTTGTTGTTGTTGTTGTTGTTGTTGTTGTCCTGGTCACTGCTGTCTTAGCGCTTAAGTGGGCCGGCATTAAGCTATTAGCATAATTTTTGTACATTATCATTACGAGAAGGCAAACACAATTTTTATATGAACCCAAAAAAAAAAAAAAAAAAAAGAAGACGAAGAAAAGCAATGCGGTAACTGCAAGCAAGACTAGTTAATACCCGGTAAATGTTGAAAAATTTTATAACTATTACAAATTTAAACTATTAAAAATATTGTTTGAAAAATAAAATTTAAAAATAATACATGAGAAATTAAATCGTCTGACTAACAAATACCCGGCACATTTAAAAAAAATCGTTAAAATATCTAGATAAAATTCTAAAATTAAATAAACCACCTGGAAATTCATTAGAAAAATTTCTATTTTTTTTAATTTAAATATGCTTGACTGTCAGATACCCGGTAAATTAAAAAAAAGAATATATACACAAATATTTTTTAAATAATTTGATAAATTGCCTAAAAAATCACTATGATAAATTCTATAGATATAAATAAATATTTCAGACTAACAAATACCCGGTAAATCGTTGAAAAAAAAATGTATAAATATCTAGACGAAAATGGAAAATTAGATAAATCACAGATAAAATCAGTTGATTAATTTTTCTTGATATAATAAAATATGCTCGACTGACAAATACCCGGTAAATTTGACAAAAAGTTGTGAAAAATTTAACAAGAATATAATAAAAATATAAAAAACTAACAGTAAAACTTTTGACTTGCTGTTGATAAATCAACAGATTATCGATTAGAAGATACTCTGTAATTTTCATACATGCAAGTCTTGCACATCTGCTAAATGTTTATATACTTCAAATACACATATCACTTAACATAGCAAAATTACAGGGTATTATTGACTTTATTTGTTGTGCATTCTTTTGCTTTTTTTTTATTTACTTAACATTAAATTTCGCGCTTACCTCGACAAGAACAACAAAACAAAATAAGAAGAAAAACAGGTCAACGACAAACCAAAAAGTAGTGGAAACTGCACTCACCTGCAATGAGAATCAAGAGAGAAAGAAAAAAAAAAATAAAATAAAATTAGTATAGAATTGAAGGAATCATTACAAGAAATAAGTGAGAGAGATAAGAACATTTTTCTTTTTACTTATTTAAGTTTTTTTTTTATTTTTTTTTTATAGTTTTTTTTCTGTTTTTTTGTGTTGTAGTTTTTTGTTGAGATTTCAATGTATTTTACTTTGTGTAGGTAACAAGCCGCCGATGCTCAAGGATTTAAGTCAGTTTTATAGCACAACTACTACTACTACGCGTCGTGCAAGCAAACTTCATCGAGTATGGCAAATGAATATAAAAAAAAAATACATAGAAAACAGTTACATAGAAAGCCACAAGAACTAAATAATACTTTTTCACTCTTGTCTTGTCAAACCAAAGACATTATAATCTCTTAACTTGTTTGAAACAATTGCAAGACTGTGTGAAAAAGATATACATAAAACACTTGACTGAGAAACTTCAACTTTAACTTTTAGCTTTAACAAAAATATTTCAAATCAAAATGAAATGAAAATGAATTTCTTAGATATAAAGAGACGTGGCATATCATGTAAAGTTTCATTTATTTATTCGCCTCTCCGTCTGTTTCAACCTCTCATAGTTATTTCGAAGAAACTTAATATAAATAATTCTTAAACTGTATATAAGTCAGAAAGGATCGAAACGGACGACTATATAGCTGCCATAGGAACGATAGGTAAAAAATTTAAAAATAATGAAGACTTATTACATATCTGCTAAATTTTGTTGCTATCCAATGACTATAACACATAGCTGCCATAGGAACTATAGGTAGAAAATTCAGTTTTTATATGAAGAAGTTTTGTATTTGCTCAGATATACGGCTGAAATTAATATTATTTGAGTTTAGTAAAGACTTAGACATGTCTGCTAAATTTGATCGTAATCGGACTACTATAGCATATAGCTGCCATAGGAACTATAGGTAGAAAATTCAGTTTTTATATGAAGAAGTTTTTTATTTGCTCAGCTATCCGGCTGAAATTAACAATTTTTGAGTTCAGTAAAGACTTAGACATGTCTGCTAAATTTGATCGTAATCCGACTACTATAGCATATAGCTGCCATAGGAACGATAGGACGAAAATTCAGTTTTTATATGAAGAAGTTTTGTATTTGCTCAGATATACGGCTGAAATTAATATTATTTGAGTTTAGTAAAAACTTAGACATGTCTGCTAAATTTGATCGTAATCCGACTATTATAGCATATAGCTGCCATAGGAACTATAGGTAGAAAATTCAGTTTTTATATGAAGAAGTTTTTTACTTGCTCAGCTATACGGCTGAAATTAATATTATTTGAGTTTAGTAAAGACTTAGACATGTCTGCTAAATTTGATTGTAATCCGACTACTATAGCATATAGCTGCCATAGGAACTATAAGTAGAAAATTCAGTTTTTATATGAAGAAGTTTTTTACTTGCTCAGCTATCCGGCTGAAATTAACAATTTTTGAGTTCAGTAAAGACTTAGACATGTCTTGGAAAATTTGTTGGAAATAGGAAGAATATCTCATATAGCTGTCACAGGAAGTTAATTTGGTTGTAATTCGACTACTATAACATACAGCTGCTATAGGAAAGATCTTTTAGCAATCAATTTATTTTCTTATGAAAAACTTTTTGTTCAAGCTTGCAAGAATATAAAATCTTTTGCACGCTTGTTTTTTTTCATTCTTTCGTGGCTTTTTTTTTTTATTTATTAAGTGAAAATATTTCTTAAATTTCATTGATTTTTTGCAACTTTAAGCAGTATAATATTTATTTATGCATTGTCAGATTTTTATTGATTTTTCATTTTCGGTTTCGTTGAAAATATATTTTCATTTCCATTTCCATTTCACATTTCGATTTTCATTTTCTACAATTTTTTTTTTTGTATTTTTTTGCATTTCGATTTTTCGATGCTTTGCATGCGCCCAAAATCCATTCGGCAAATAAAGTTTAATTTTTAATTTATTAAATGTATGCAAACAATAAAAAATAATAAAAAATAAAAAATAAAATCGTTTGAATTCGACGTGTCGATGTTGACTCTTCGAGTGTATGTGTGTGTGTGTGATGTCTGCGGCTTTTTTGCATGTGTTGCATGCGGCAGATTGAGCTGGCGCCACACACATAGTTTAATTGCCTTCTCATACTACGACAAAAAAACTGAAAGTGCAAAATCTCTATAGAACTCTCGAACTTTACGTTACGTTTTACGTGTCTTGTGCTCTGACTCTATGGCCACTAAGCTGCTGCTGGCCATAGCATCCCTTACACTACCACACTGCCAATAGTCGCAGCACAGAAACAGCGAGCGAGCGAGCGAGCGGGCAAAGTAAACTTGCACAGTCAGATAGCCTTGCTAAGCCGCAAAATGTTGCACAAACCGTTGGTTTGAAGTGGAGAGATGTGATACGAACGAACTAGCTGGCAGTGGGAAAGGCAGTGTTTGGGGCGGATGAGGGGTAGGCAGGGATGTTGGTTTTAGAGGTAAAACCTAATCCGCCTCGGAAATTTATTTGCTTAATTTCATTTGTTGTCGCAGCGTGACGATGAGCAAGACACAATGACATTGTGTATGAGAGAGAGAGAGAGAGAGAGAGTGAGAAAGAGAGTGAGAAAGAGCGTGGAGAAGTTTTCGTAAATTCGAGACGAGTCTTGTGGGCGTGTGATAATGTTGCATTAAGCTGCAGCACTAGCCTTTTTTTTACCACATATTTTTGGCTACCACAGCGCTGGACACACACACACACACACAGACACAGAGACACACACAATCGACAATCATAAATCGTCAGCAAAGCGCATTAATTAAAATTTTCATTTGCAAAAATTTTTCAGTATTGTTTCTCTCTCTCTCTCTCTCTCTCTCTCTGTCTTTCTCTTTCGCTCTCATTCATTTTCTATTTTCTAAGTTGCAAGTCGCATCTCTTCATTATTTCATCATGTTTTGTTGTTGTTGTTGTTGTTGTTGTTTACTGCTTGCAACGTTGCTGTGGCAAAAGCCATGCCTCAAATAAGACTTTACAGCGTAAGCCTGACAAAATTCCTGCCTTCATTTCAATTAATTTCCGCGACATTGATGCGCACTGTCGTCAACGTCCTGCTGTATGTCCTCGTCCTTGTCATCTTTATCCTCATCTTCATTCATCGTCATCGTCGTCGTTGTCGTTGACGTCGTTGACGTCGTCAGCATCATCGTCATCGTCATCGTCTTCTTCAGCTAGACAGTCTGTCTGTCTGCGTATGTGTCTGTGTGTCGGCATCATGCATCTGCTTCCACTTCTCATCTCTCATATTCACTCTCTCTGTCTCTCTCTCTCTCTCTCTCTCTCTTTCTCGCTGTGTCTGTGTGTTTGTTGTCAACGCGCGCTTAAAAACATTTTTGCATGCGCTTTTTAATTAATTTAAAGTTATTTTGCTTGTCGTCGTTGTCGTTGTCGTTGCTGACGATGCCACGCCTCTTGCCCGCCTACCTCTGCAGCGTATCGTATATCATCTAGCAGCCCTATGGTGTCTGCTGCGCATTATTAAATCTGCCTGCATTGCGTTTTAAATGGAATCCACAGTTTTCTGTTCCAACGGCTGTAACTGCTACTGCTACTGCTGCTGCTACTGGTGCTGCTACTGTTGTTGGCATCGCGTAATCTACATAAATCCAAAAAGCAAATCCCATCGTATTCGTAATGAGAAGTGCATTTTAACTGTAACTGTAAAACTTAATTGATACGACGCTTATTATACACTACTCACAACTTACAAATATTTTCTGCACATTTTACATTTTACATTTTGCGCTTGTTTTTGTTTTTCATTTAATTTTTCCAAAAATGTGGCGTATACTTAATATGCGCAATAAAATATTTAGAAAATTCAATAAAATTTCGCTTGTAAAAATTTTCGCATTTTCTCATTGCGATTACGAGTAACAGTATCGATAATTTGTAAACTTTATTTATTATTATATTTATTATTTTGGTTAAGCATATGCGGCGTATACTTGATATACGTATCAAAAGTTAAAGTTAACAAGATTTTGCATTAGAATTTTATACAAATTTCTTTAAAATTTTTTATTTTTCGAATATTTATTTTTTTGATGTTGTTCTCAACTTAAGTTGTGTGTCTTATGTGGCGTATACTTGATATGCGTAAGAGTAAAAAATTGAACTGTCAAATTTATTGTTTTTCAATTTTAAAAAAAAAGTTGACAAAAAAAAAGGTTTATCTGCACTATTATTCTTGCCAAAAATATAATTAACTGTTTATATTTTATTTGATCAATGTGGCGTATACTTGATATGCGAAAAATAAGTTTAAGTAAATTTTAATTTTTGTATATGAGCAAAAAATGTATTTTTGAAATCTTTATAGATGCGAAATTAGCTATTCACTATCGATATTTTTAATTTCATGTATATCGATAATTAACGAAATTTTTTAAACTATTTTAAATGAAATATTAAAACTTTAAGCAAAATTAAAAAAAAAAAAATTTGTTAAAATTGAAAATAATTTTTATTATTAATTAAAAAATATTGTTGATTATTTTTACAATTTTATTACATTTAATTTATAATAAAAAAAAAATAAATAAATAATATTTTCAATTTTGAACAATAATTTCTTGCGTGCACTGTACTTTAAAGCAAACTTGCTGTAGTAAAAATTTAAAGACTTAACATTTGCTAGTTGCAACTATTTTAGATTTTTAATGTTCTGATTTGTTGTTGTTGGTTGTTTGTTTCTATCGTTTGTTGTTGTTGTTGTTGTTGTTGTAGCACTGTGCACTTTTGCCTGTCTGTTTTGTGTATTTGTTTTGTTAGTCTGTTTGTTAGTTGTCAACATGCTTGGCTCATACATAGTATGCTATATAGTATGTTGTAGTACTTCAAGCAGCTGACTGACTGACTGACTGACTGACGAGTGCAATGTGCAAACCAAATGTGCGAGCAAAGCGAGTCTACTTCTACTTCTACTTCTCGTTCTTATTCTACTTCTGTTACTGCTTTTGCTTCTATGTCGCATGCCTAGTCCTAGACCCGTTGACTGTGTCAGTGCCCCAGCCTTGCTGCTTGGCTTTGCCTTCATTAGCCTTTGGCAGTATGTCAGAGTCATTCGGCATACAAATCTTTGCATATATATATATGTATATATGTATATGTGTGTGTGTGTGTGTATGCTAAACAAAGAGTCCTTTGTATATAGTACGTACTTAAATAGTGCAAAGTTAAAGAAGAAGCAGCAACTGCAACAGCAATAACTACAAGCAAGAAGAAGAAACAGTATTTGCAGCAACAGCAGCAGCAGCACAGGCTACAACACATGGCATTGACTTTAGTCCATTTTCATACAGCATAAGCTTGTCTAAACTCTAGTTACCATTTTCATACCACCCTCTCTCTCCCTCTTTTTCTCTCTCCCTTTCTCTCTTTGTGCTTTTTGGTATGCATATTGATTGACCCTCAAGTGCAGACTAAAAGCCAACTGCAATTGCAATTGCAATTGCAACTTGTTTTAATAAATGTCATACAATGCTCTACATACACACATACACACACATACACACACATACAGTGACATAGACATATACAAATAAGCCTTAGCATGTCTGTTAAGCCTATTATTAAAATATTGTAAATTCTATCTTAAGCATCTTTTGAAATTTTACAATCTTATTTTCAATTGACATGACAATTTATTTGTCTATTTATTATATTTCTTTGATATATAAATATCTCTCTCTATACATATATATATATAGAAAGAGAGAAAGAGAAATATTCTTGTTAATTTCTAAGCCATTTCAGATTTTCACTGCTGCACATGAATTACAATTTTTGATTTCAATTATTAAATCTTTCATTTCATTTCAAAAAAAAAATTAAATTAAATTTTATTATATTTTATTTTTGTATTTCTATTTATTTTATTTTATATTAAAATTAAATTTAAATAAATTTAAGAGCAGTTAAAAAATGCCTTAAATTATACTTTTAGTAAAATGTAGTATATAAAATTTATAAATTATAAAATATAAAATGTAAAAACTATAAAAAAATTATTAAATTGTATTTAACATTAATTTTCTAATAATTATTTCTATAATATAATGTTTATAAGATATAAAAGTTGTCCGATTTGGATCAAATATAGCCCTGTTAATGAGATGTATAAGTTCTTACTAAACTTAAATTCTAAAAATTTCAGACGCATAATTTAAAAAAAATATATAAAAACAAAATGTCAAGTGTCAAAATAATTATTACAAATTATTTTAATAATTATTTGCAATATTTAAAAAAAAATAATTTGAAATTTTTTTAGTTTGCTGTTGAAATCAAAATGAAATGATTCGCAATGTGTTAAAGAAAGACAATTGTATCTTATAATTTTGTCTTATTTTAGCACTAGTTAAAGTTGTACTTAAAGCCGTCAAGGCAGCAACAACAGCAGCTGGAATAGCAGCAGCAGCAGGCAATCTAATTTAAGTGCAACTGCTGCTGCTGCTGCTGCTGTCTCTGTGTTTGCAACTGCAGATGGCAGGCAACAGAATTGAGCGAAAAATTGTTTGTACTAGTTGTTGTTGCTACTGTTTGTAATTGTTGTTGTTAGCTGACAGATGTCAGTCACATGGCGGGAGATAGCATAGCATAGATATAAGAAATCTAACCAAAAAATAGAAAAAAAAAGAATAGATAATAATAAAAAGCCGTTGACAGCGCACACGTTTAAACATAATAATTCTCAATTTCGTCAGTGATATCAATGCGCTTGTTATATAGAGAAAGAGGGAGAGCAATAGAGAAAGAGAGAGATAGAAAGACGGCGTCCTGTTACGACAGATTGTAGTAGCGGCAAGCCTATAGAATATACATAGACACACACACACACATTGCAGCTAAAAGGCAGCAGACGCGCAGTCATCGAGCGCGCCACAGGAAAAAACCATGCAGAGACATCAAAATAAACTGACATTTTCTTCTTCAACTGCTGCTGCTGCTGCTGCTACTACTGCTACTACTGCATCTTCTTCTATTTCTACTGCAATTTTTTTTATTATTTTTTTTTTTTCGTATGAAATTGAGCACACGAATGGCAAAAAATAAGCCAAAAGCTAAAAAGAAAGAAAGAAAGAAAAAAAACCCCAACAGTAGCAGTAGCAGCAACAGCAGCACAAAAAGCTCAAACGACATGCGGAAATCATGTCAGATGAAGCAGCAGCAGCAGCAGAAGCAACAGCAACAGCAGGCGCTATAGAATATGCAAGTACAGCTAGCAAATACCCGGTAAAATAATAATTTCTTTAAATAATTTTGCACAATTTACTTTTGGGTTTTTATATTTTACAAACTGTTCAGTTATAAAATAAAAAAAAAAATAATTAAATAATATTTATAGAGTATTTTATAGCTAATAATTATAGTAGAAGTTATAAGATGAGCTTCAACATACATAGAAGAGCTTCAATTTCTGACATAGAACTTTGCAAAAAGAGCGCGCGAATAAATGGCTGGCAACACACAAATACAAACATACACACAGACACATAGACAGAGACATAGACATACGCACATGTGTATGCAAATGAAAGTTGTTGTAGTAGTAGTAGTAGTAGTAGTAGCAGTGTTGCAAGCAGGGAAGAGGAAGTTTGCTTGCAACAAGCAATGTGCAACTGCAACGCGAACAATTGCATGTGCACAAAAAAAAAAAAAACAAAAAAAGGAAACGAAAAGAGTTGTACAGGCATTGCCGACATTGCCGACATCTAGAGGGCACACTGTGGCATACTGTGACAACAAGCAATGACAGCCAGTGATGTGCATGCATGGCATGTGATTCACGCATGCCAAATCATTGCAAATACTAAACAAACATAAAATATTGAAAAATAAAAAAAAATAATAATTTACAGAAATATAAATATTTCAAAAATAAAAACAAATAAAAATTGCAAAGTCAAGACAAAGAAAAATATTGAAAGAAATAAAAAAATAAATTAATTTATAAGAATTTAAAAATATAAAAAAAAAATTAAGCAAATATTTAAAAAAAATTAATAAATAAATTTTTAAAAATTCAAAAAAAAAACATAGAAAAATTTCAAAGTCATTGCAAATACTATACAAAAAAATATAAAAAAATTACAAAAATATTGAAAAACTACAAAAATTAACAAAATTACAAAAATTTTAAAATTTAAATATGAACAAAAAAATATTGAAAAATAAAATATTAATAAATTTACAAAAACATTACATTTTAAAATTAAAAAAAAAAAAATCAAAATAATAAAAAGAAATATATTTACAATAAATTTTAAATTTAAAAAAAAACAAAAAATAATTGCTATAAATATATCATAAAATTTGATTTAATGGAAAATATTTAAAATTTGAAATAAAATAAAAATATAAGAAAAATGAATAAATTATATTTCATAAATATAACTATTAAATATTATTATTATTATTTTAAATTGAAAATTTTTGAAAATTAAAATTAAATATTTTGCACTAAAAATAAAATAGTGTAAATTGAATTTTCTGCTGCAGTTATTAAATTTAAAATAAATTATTAAATTTATTATTTACAGTTATTAAAAATCATTTAAAATCCTATGCAATAATCAGAGGAAAGAATTTATGAAAAAATAATTGAAAAGAAGTAAGAGAATAGTTTTTTAAGCACCGTGCCGATAGGCAGCTGGCATTGTCATTATTATTTGCGCTCGTTTAAAGGACATCGGCGGCTGTAGTACTAAGTGCATGGTAATGTTTTAGAAAAAACGCGACACAGAAGCATAAAGACAGAGAGAGAGAGAGATAAAGAGAGAGAAACAGACAACACTACGAGATAAAGGGCTAACAAAGAGGCCAAAAGAGCGTTGCCATATCAATTTTCAATTTCCAACACCCAGCGACTGTCAAGTCTCAGTTGAGACAGTACAGAAAAAGAAGAAAAAAAAAAAACGGGGTATAGAATAGAAAGAAGAAAGAGAAAAAAACAGAAACTGAATAGAATGCGGCGCCTGATGCGATTAGAAAATATCCGAAATCAACATGTCGAGACAATGAAATGTGACTAGTTTTCTTCTTCTTCTTCTTCTATTTTTTTTTTTTTTTGCAATTCATTTTCTTTTCGTTCTTTTTCTGCGACACTAAAAAGGAAACATACTTAGTAAGTATGAAAACAGACAGCAAAAGAGAGAGAGAGAGAGAGAGAGAGAAAGAGAGAAAAGCGTATGTATGTGTGTGTGTGTGTGACAGCTAAAGAACGTTTGGAATGTGAAATGTTTGTCCCAGTTTTGTTAGTTTGATTTATGTGAGCCGAAAGTACTTTTGGCTATTTTCATTTTATTGCCAATGCAATTTTGAAGGTCCTGACGATCGCCAGGTGCACCACAAGTCCACAAAACCAAAATCTAAAAGCAACAACAACAACAACGCAACAAACCCAAACAAATATTTGCTGTCATTCCAGAAAAAAAAAAAACAAAAAAATCTAAAAAAAAAAAAAAAGAGTAAAAAAAATAGAACAACTTTTGTTTCAGGTTTGCTCTGCGCAAATGTTTGTCCGACTGTCTCTTTCACTCTAAGACTATCTACATATCTCTCTGTCTGTCTGATATGCATCCCTTTGCTGTTTCTATTTTGGGTTTGTTTTTTTTTATTTTGTTGAATTTTTGAAAAAAAAAAATTTTTTTTTCATCTGAAATTTAGCAAGAAAATAACGCGACATTTGTAGAGTGAGGCAAATATTTGCTATATATGTATATGTATATTCACAGTTATAATTTACGTGCAACACGCACACATTCACACACACACACACATACACACTCTAATATTTTTACACATTCTGTAGCAACTCTCAATATGAATATGTAATTTTAGATTGTTTTTTTTTTTTTTTTCTTCCAGAAATATTTTATAAAATTTTCTCTCAATTTTTTTTTTTACTTGTTTTTATTTCAGTTTTTTTGTAATTACTTTAATAAAATTCAATTTAGTCTTAAAGAATATATGCTTTCGTTTATATTTAATTTGGCATTTGTGGCATCTACATGCATATATATATATATATATATATATATATATATGTGCGTCACAATGCATGCAACATTGATCAATATTTTGCAATTATTTCAAATATTTTTGCTAGTTTTTAATTTTCTTCACAATTTTGTTTTAGTTTTGCCACATATTTATACCCGGCACAATTTTTAAAGAAATAATGTAGTATTGGCCGATAGAAAAGTATGTAGAAAATATTGTAAATATTTATATAAATTATTCTTCGCATAAATATTTGAAGAAAACTCGTTCGTATGAACGTTCACGTTCTCGTTCTCAAAATAAAATTTAAGGAAAAAAAAACAAATTTTTTTTTCAATGAAAAAGAAAAATATTAAAAATGTAACTGTAAATATTAACTGTAAATACAACTGTTGAAAAATTATTATTTGAACAGTTTTTAAGACAAATGCAAAAAAAAATTATTTAAATATTTTAAAAATTTAAGATATTAAAAAAAATAATCTTGAAAAATTTAAGAAATTTTTAATTTTAAATTATAAAAATTTCAAATATAAAAAAATTTTTTTTTTAAAATGTAAAAAACAAAATTAATAAATATTATTTGAATATTTTTCAGTTTTATAAATATTCTGAATTTTTTTTTTAATAAAGTTGAAAAAACAAAATTTAAAAATTAAAAAAAAAGTGAGTTAAAATTTAAATTATTAAAAAACTTCAAACGCCATTCTTGGATATTAACGGTAATTTAATGGGAAACTTAAGAGCAAAGTCTTATGTCCGGGTATTTGTCAGTCAGGGTGTTTTTTTTTTACATTTTCCATTGCCAAATGCAATGAAATCTTTTTGCAGAACATTATTGTATTTTCTGCAATTACTACTGGCAAATTGGTATTTGCCAGACTGCCACAAGCCACACTGACACATTGCCGCAATTTGGCGAAATTTGCCGCATTTGCCACATTTGCCCCACAGCCAACGCTCAGGTATCAACTGTCAGATGTCAATGTTAGCAGCTGTCAACGTCTAAGGTTTTGCTGGCAGTCAATAGCAGTAGCAGTACTTGCTGATCGCATCGCATTAGATCAAATTAATTGGGGCGTGGCGGCTAAACTAAGCTGTTCCCTTGACTCATTAGCACTGGCTGTGGCAAAAGTGGCATGTGGCAAGTTGTTTGATGCACGTTGACATACATTGATAACTGTCGTTGTGGCTGTCTTCCTCTGTATGTGTGTGTCTGCAATGCAAGTCTAATTAACCCGCTAATGTCATTTGCAGGACATAAGGATCTAAGGACGAAGGATGTGAAGGACGCTAATTAAGCTCAAAAATATAAAAAAAAAAATAAAAATAATGTAAAAAAAATAAAAAATAAAAATGTTACGCTGCCTGCGGAAAAGGTCAAAGCATAAATCAAGAAGAGCGCACGCCAAAGGCAACTAAAAGAGGAAGGAAGCACAGAGAGGAGAAGGTGCTACCCACAGAGCTAGGGAAAGCAAGTGAGAGTGAGAGAGAGAGAGAGAGAGAGAGAGAGAGAGAGAGAGAGTGTAAGAGAGAGATAGAGCACTAGAAACATTAACGGTTACCGTTGCAATTGCAAATGGCACACTTCGCACAAGGCATTGCTTGCCAGTGGGCGTGGCAAGTGACAGTGGGCGGGTAAGTGTGCGCTACAATAAATTTTTTGTAGTTTTATTTCATTTCATTTCATTTTTTTAGCGAATGGTGGAAGGTGACAGGATGGTAGGGGACTGGGGGGGTAGTGCTATATCTCTGTAAGGCTGCAAACTAAATCTAAGTGCATATTAGTCAACGCTGTCGTTGCCTCTGCTACTGCTACTACTGCTGCTGCTGTCGCGTGTCTTTTGGACTGTCCCTGGCCTGAGAGCAGCCTGGCCGGGAGCTGCCATGTGACACAATTTTTGCCAGCCTGTGTTCGGCTTTTCGCTTCTATTTTTTATGCTTTATTTTTTTTTATTTGGTCAGGTCAAAGAAGAAGCAGAGGCAGAGAGTGAGGGGTATGCTGGATGTAGGGTGAGGGTGAGGGTTTGGGGGAGACAGCTGCACAATGTATTTCAAGTGAAGCGCGAGTGCAAATAAAATTAAAAACAAGACGCGCGCAAAAAAAAAAAAAAAACAACAACAACAACAAAAAATATGGCAACGCTGCGGCGCCGACCTCGTTTTGCTCTGGCCACAATGCCCAGAAAAAGAGCCCAAAAATGGGCGACTAGCGACTACAAAAAATGGAGGCGTGACCATAAAACAGAGGCTGCACAGCGAGAAATATAAGAGATGCAGTGACAGAGCATGAGAATGAGAGTGAAAGAGAGGGGGAAAGAGCAAGAGCTATGGATCTATGACGCGACTTGTTTTTCCACTTTTCCACGACATTGTCTATCGTCTCTCTGTTCCTCCGACTGTCCGTCTGTCTGTCTGACTGTCTGACTGTCTCAGCCGCTGCCAACACTTGGTCGACCTCTGCTGCTGGCGTTGCCATTTATTTTATTTTTTATTTTTGTTTATTGTTGTTGTTGTTGTTGTTGTCATATTGTTTGCATTTGGCGCGCGCCTTTGTTTTATGCCACAATTGCAATAACAAGAGCAAACTGCAACAACAGCAACAGTAACTGCAACAACAATCATAATCATAATAAAAACAACAAGCAGCCGAAGTGCAAGAACAACATCAACATCAACAGCAACAGCAACAGAACCAGGATCCTAAACAATTGCACAATTCTAAAGTGAAAGCTAACTACTAGAAGCTGCTGAGTAACTGTAGAGAGAGAGAGAGGGAATGTACAGAGAGAGAAAGAGAAAAATATCGAAGGAAAGCTGGAGAGCGAGAGAGAGAAAGATAGAAAGAAGGAGAGGGAGAGGGGGAGAGTGGGAGAGGAAGACAGCGAGAGAGAAAGAGAAAACGAGAGAAAACTACAGATAGAGAGTGAGAGAGAGAGATAGATAGAAGGAGAAAGAGAGAGAGAAAAAGCATGACAGACAGAGAGCGTGAGAGAGACAGACCGAGGGAGAGAGAATGAGAGAAATAGAGAGAGAAAGAGAGTGAGCGAGATAGGGAGATGGGGAGTAAAAGAGAGAGAAAGAGAGAGAAAGAGACTGAGCAAGAGTGTGAGGGAGTGAGCGAGCAAGAGAGAGATAGAACTAGAGAGTGTACGGTACGATAGTTACTATAACTGATGGCTAATACAGTGATACGATGCGGCAAGTTTCTCCCTCTATATCCTGTGATATTGGAGGTTCTAATTCTTATCCGCTTCACTTCCCATTGCCTGTTATATACATTTTCTGTCTTTATAAATATTGGATATAAAAAAGACTGAAAAAGACCTATGGATCCTTACAAATATAAAATATATAAAATATATAAAATATATAAAATATATAAAATATATAAAATATATAAAATATATAAAATATATAAAATATATAAAATATATAAAATATATAAAATATATAAAATATATAAAATATATAAAATATATAAAATATATAAAATATATAAAATATATAAAATATATAAAATATATAAAATATATAAAATATATAAAATATATAAAATATATAAAATATATAAAATATATAAAATATATAAAATATATAAAATATATAAAATATATAAAATATATAAAATATATAAAATATATAAAATATATAAAATATATAAAATATATAAAATATATAAAATATATAAAATATATAAAATATATAAAATATATAAAATATATAAAATATATAAAATATATAAAATATATAGAATATATAGAATATATAGAATATATAGAATATATAGAATATATAGAATATATAGAATATATAGAATATATAGAATATATAGAATATAGCAGCAACAAATTATAATTTATGTGACATATTTTTTACAGTTTCTTTTTAACTTAGTAAACGTAATAGAACTGGTTTTTTATTTTTGTTGTTTTTACTTTGTTTTTAATTAGAAATAATGATGAGCATTTAAAAAATTAAAATGTCTTTTTTTTTGGTTCCTTTGTTTCTTCTTAAACTGCGCAATTTATTTCACTTTTCAAATTCTGCAAAAAAAAAAAAACCGTAAACGAAACTTTGAAGACTTTTGTCATAAAAAAAAGAAAACAAAACAAAAAATGGAAGATTTTGCATAAACTTTATATGATAACTTTAGCTTTTTTTTATTATCTCTCGCATAATAAACTCTGTAACACACGCTGTGCGTCTATCTCTTTCTATCTATCTCTCTCTTTCTCTCATTCTCTTTCTCTATCTGTCTAGCTGTGTTTATGTTTGTGTTTGAACTGTTCTCTGGCTTTGGCAAGCCTTGTGGCTTTGGCTCACCATCACAACAGACAATATATACACACACACACACATGCACTCAAATATTTACACACACTCACACAGAGACTTACGCACACACACAAAGTCGTTTTATAAGTGCCTCAAATGTAATATACCTCATTCAACTAATTGGCCCACAAGGCATAAACAACATATTTATATTCTTTACTCGACTCTTAGATACTCTGCGAATGAAATGAGATTATAATAATATTCTTACTACTGTTCTCCATACTGTTCTCATATCTATAGTAATAAATGATCTCATTACTTTTCTCGGTTCTACTGTTGTTCCCACTTTGTTCTCAATTCTATCAATTCAATTCTCAATTCTATTCTCATTTTGGCTGTCAGACTCAAAGAAATGCATTTCAATTTCTATTTTCCAATTTCTGTTCCCAATTCTATTACTGATTATTCTCTATTTCCACACAGTTATTCTGTTATCAAGTCTGTTCTCACTTTAGCTTAATTTCTATTCTCAAAATATTTCTAATTTCTATTCTATTATCTCTCTGTTCCCAGTTATATTTCATATTCTTTATATTAAATTATATTTTCTATTCTGTTCCCAAATTGTATTTACCATGCTGTTCCCAATTTTGCTCTTAATTCGAATCCTTCTCTGATCTCAATTTTTTTTTTATCAAGTCATTTCACACAACTGTTCTCACATATTCTCATCCCTATTATGATTTCCAACATACTTTCCACTCACTTCTTAATCTTATCTCACTTTCACATCAATTTTCTTCTCAAACCTTTTCTCAGTTCTGTTCCCAAATCTGTTTCCTATTCCGTTGCCAATTTTGTTTTCATTCTATTCTCAATACTGTCGTCAAAATTACTTTTCACTTTCACATAAATTCTCTTCTCAGAACTCTTCTCAGTTGTGTTCCCAATTTTGTTCCCTATTCGGCTGCCAATTTTGTTTTCCCCATTTAGTCATCATATCCGTTACTTCGACGATCATATAAGTTCTGTTCCCAAAACTGTTCCAAAAACTGTTCACAAAGCTGTTCGCCAAACTGTTCTCAGTTCTGTTCTCAAAATTATTCTCAATTCTGTTGCCAATTTTTGTTTTCATTCTATTCCCAATACTGTCATCAATTTTGTTACTCCGACTATCACATAAATTCTGTTCCCAAAAACTGTTCTCAATTCTCTTTCCTAGGCAATTCTCGCTTGCTTCTGTTATGATTTCAGTTGTCAATTCTTTTATATTGTTCATAAAACTAGCATATAATATTTGCTCTATTGAAATTTACAGGGTAACACACAAAAACAGGCAAAAATCCACAAATACAAAAAAAAAAAAAAAAAAAAATAGAAACAAAAAAAAAACTTTGTGCCGCGCACAACAAAATTTTTATAATTCCAAGATACAAGTCGGGGACGAAGTCGGGAAGCTGCTCGTTTATTACGGTTAGGGTTTCCTCTGGCTTATGCATTGTTTTACCGAGTAGCTAAAGGGGAGGTGAAGATGATGCAAATAGTAGGCGTGTCTTTAGCTGCTTGAATTGTTCATTGAGCTGCATGGCGTGAGCTTTTTGTCATATTTGGCTCGCACCTTTGTCAAGGGCGCAGCGGCAAAGTATTTTGTGTCACAATTTGTTTTGGCAACAGCATCACTTGACTTTTGAGTCGTCCTCTCTCTTTCTCACTCTCTTCGTCACTCTTTCACACACACACACACACACACGTACATAGTTGTTGTCTCTTTTCTTTATGCGGTCAAAGAGATATCAGAAATGTTGCTGCTTCAGCAGCTGCTGTGGCAGCGGTGGCCGCTACGGCTGCTGATGACGTTGACGCGACCGGAAGTTGTGCAAAATTTAAAACGGAAGTCAATTGTCAGACAGCCAGCGTTGTCGAGCCGGAAGCAGCTGCTGCAGCGCTACTATTGGATGCCATTTTTTTTTTTTTTTTCATTTTTCTTTTTTTTTTTTGTGCTGCTTTTGCTTCATTTTTTTATTATTATTTTTTTTTTTTTTTGGGTCATAACGACGTCACACACAAAGCAGCAACGTAATGCGTTTTCTTTTGTTGTTGTTGTTGCTGTTGTTGGTTTTGTTGTTTTTTATTGAGTTATTGGCGCATTCATTTGCCATACGCCGCATGCAAGATTTATGCCCGCCATGTGTCATGTGGCTAAAAACAAACAGTTGACTCGTCTCTCTCAACTCTTCTCGCTCATCCTTTTCCATCCTATACACACACTCTCTCCCTCTCTCTCTTTCTCTCTTTCTCTTACTCTCTTTTGTCTGTTTTCATATTTCCGCCACTTTCCGTTCGTTTTTTTTTTTTTTTTTTTTTTGCCATTTTCCCATTGTCCGTCCATACATTTAGCCAGGCCAAAAAGCGGCGGGCCCCAAATTGTTTAAAAGCTCTGACAACAAGTTTTGCGACCCAAATATGTTCCGCATATTTATCTACCTTTCTCTTTCTCTCTCTCTCTCTCTGTCTCTCTCTGTCTCTATCTCTCTCTCTCTCTCTCTGTCTCCCTCTCTGTCTCTCTCTCTCTCACACACACACAGTCCCTGTCCCTTCTACTCTATATTTTTCTGCTTTCTATACTAGCACGTTTTCATTTTTTTTTTTTTTTGGTATTTATTTTGGCATGTTTTTGGTATTTTTTTTTGGTATTTTTTTGGTATTCTATTCCTCTTGCTCTGCTACATACCCACAGCGCATACACGTAATTGCTTTGCATTTCCCGATTTAGTTTGTCCCCGGCAATATTTTCGATCCTTGTGATATGCACAAAAAAAAAAAAAAAAAATTTGCATTCGGTGTGAAAATTTACAATGATTTCATCTATGGAAATGTGTGAATAGAATTATGCAACTTTTTTGTTCACATTAATTGACTATCAACAGCGTCAAACTATCATCAGCCAACATTGCATGCATTGGTTAGACAAAGTTTTAAATTACAAACTCAACTTTAGCAATATAATTATTGATCAACTTTAAATATTAAAAAAAAAAAATTGAATGAAAATTAAATGTAAAAGTTTGAATTTTGAATTTAAACAGTTTTGAGAAGATCTGTTAACTGCTGTATATACAAGTATATGCAAGTCTTGCTGTCTAGCAGCTAATAAGTAGACTTTATAAAAATGAAATATATGTATATATGTTCATATTCAAATCGATGTTTAAGACGATTTCTAGAGCTTTACTACAAAAAAAAAAAAATGATAGGTGAAAACCAATAGGCAGACTTTATAAAAATATTTATAATTATATTACAAATTGAAATATGCAAAAGTTTCAGAATATAATCTATATATATATATATATATATATATATTCATATTCAAATCGAAGCTAATATATGTACCTAAACGTTGAACTCAACGTTACTTGAGAAGGTGACTAACAAGTTGTGTAAGCTAGAAAATATCAACAATAAATATGCTAAATATTTGTTTGCAATTTTATATCTAGATAGATGACTCTATATATATATATATATACATACATGTGTATAGATATAGATATATATATATACATATATATGTGTAAATATTGTCTATGTGTATAGGGAATATGATTTGAAGTCCATTAAATATACATTATTCGTGGTGTAATTAAATTCAAATTAGGGCAAAATGTATTTTAGGTATTATATATGCGATACTATATATGAATATGTATAGATATATATATATATTGTATATGCATATATATATCTGTATAGTTAGATAACTTACATTGTATAAAAATTTGTGAAAAAAAAAAAATATTACAGCTAATGATCATGACATTGATTAAGTGAATTGTGTAAAAGCGTATGAGAGACAGTGGCAGAGAAGGAGTGAATGAGAGTGAGAGAGTGAGAGTGTGAGTGTGGGAATCAGACAGCCAGAGAGTGGTGGGTGACAAAGCTGTAGGCGATATGTAAGTGAGAATGACAGCAGCAAGGCAAAAGAGGCAAAAGAAAGTCATAGAGTTGAAGGCGTTCCTAGCTGTGGGAGTGGCAGTTGACAAATGATTTTTGCTGCAGCAGCAAGAAAATGCAGGCGCATCAGCTGTATGCATATGCAATGCATGTTGTTGCATGTATGTTTCGATGTGTGCGTGTATGTGTGTTTGTGTCTGTGCGTTTGTGTTTGTTGCCGTGTTAAACCACAACGGAGCATAAATTTATATTTAATTATGAATAAATTTTGCAAGCGCATTAAATTTCATATTTTCAACTCATCAGTAGCAACAACAACAATAACAACAACAACAGCATTAAGAACAACAATGAACAGTAAAAACAATGGAAAGCAACAACAGCAGCAACAGCAGCAGCAACAACAACAATAATAATAATGGTCAACGCCTCACGCGTGCTGTAAATCAACAGATAAACGAGACATGCAACGACACAAACACAAAAACACATTGAGGGAGAGAGAGTGAGAGAGAGAGAGACTGTATGCAGAGCATTGTAATGTACAGTTAATATGATGGGGCGGCAGTTGGTCGAATCAGACATTTGGCGGCTTTTGGCCCAAACAATTCACAATTCGTTAAATGCACTGCAAAATTTATTTATGATGCCAACAACAACAACAACAACAAAAACAATAAACAATTTGTTCAAAGACAATGCAGACGCACTGTGTCGGCCAAGGGACAAAAAAAAAAAAAAACTCAGTCTGTAAAATGTTAAGTTTTGGAGAAATTCGAAGTTATGGAAATGGAAGAGAAAAAGATTTTTAAAGCCGCAACTATACTGCGTCAGCACTGGCAATAACATTACTTGGCAGTCAATAAATAAAGGGTATATATAGTGTATGTATATATGCAGGACATATCAAATATTGTAATGCCTTTAATTATTAAATATTAATTTGATTTTTCACTTAATATATTTTTGTATATTTTTTATATAGATTTTTAAAACATTTATTTATTTTTATTTATAGTTTAATATTTATTTTTAGACTTATATGTTTTTTAATTTTTTTTTAAATTTTAATCTTTCATGGTTAATTTACTATATTTATTTTTAATATTTAATTTCAAAATATTTTTTTGTTAAATTTATCATTTATTTTAATTTTAATATTAATATTTTTGACATTTTTTTAATTTTATTTTTATACTAAATTTTTTTACCAATGCTTTTTCAACATTTTTTTTTTAAATTTATTTATATATATATATATATTTAAATTTAATTTTTTTTATTTATTGATTTTTTATTTATTTCTTTCATATTTAATTTATTATATTTATGTTAAATATTTAACTTTTTATACATTTTTTAAAATTTATCTTTTTTTTAATTTTTGCACTGATATTTTTGACATTTTTTAAAATTTATTTTTTTACTTAATTTTTTTTTTTAAATTTATTTTTATACATATGTTTTTTTTTAATTTTATTTTCATTATTCTTTTTTATTTTTTAAATTTATTTCTTCCATTATATATTTTTAATATTTAATTTTAATATATTTTTTCAAATTTATCTTTTATTTTAATTTTTGTATTCATATTTCTTACATTTTTTAAAATGTATTTTTATACTTAATTTTTTTTTTTTTTTTTTTGTAAATAATTCTTCTACATTTTTTTAAAATTTATATTTAATAATATATATATTTTTTATTTTTTTTATAAATATTTTATGTAAATTTAAATTTTATATTAATTTTTACATTTATTTTTTCATATTTATATATATTTAATTTTTTTTTTTTTTACTATTAAAAATTTTATTTTTTTGTTTATAATTTCATTTTTATTTTTATTTTATATATTATTTCATAATTTCGTTTTCAACTACCGGATATCTCATAGTCGTATAAATGAAAATCAAGTGTTTTTTTTTTGTTCTTATTTTACGTTTAATTTTCACTTGTTTTGACAGTTGATTTTTATATATATATATTGTATATATGTTTTTTTTTGGTATTTTTTTATTCTGTGGCAGTCATGGAGAAGGGAGTCGCAACTGGGGCATCGACATTTAATAGTGTCGTATGGGTATGGTGAGTGAGCACAGGAAACATTTAATTGCACATCAAATGAACTTTAATTTCATTTTAATTGCCACACACAGATTTGAATTTCATTTCAAGCAATGCAATGAACTCAGCTAAACAACAGCTAAGCAATTACCTAGACGTAAACTATATACTAAATATATACACACACACACACATGTATATATATGTGTGTATTATATATAACATATATGTATATATATATATACTATGTAGCAAAAGCAGATGACGCCAGAAATGAGAAACAAAATGCAAGACAAAAGAAATTGACACGCATATTTAGCTAGTTAGTCAAACGCTATAGCTACTAACTAACTACTAACTAAAACTGAAGACAGCAACAACTGCTTGTTAAAATGCAATTTGATCTATATTAGGAAATAACAAGCAACTACTGTAAGCTGTAATACAGTTAGTTGCTGGTAACGGAGCTCTGTTGCTTATTGATTGAAATGCTTCGCAAATTGAAGCTTTGAGCATTGAGATTAAATTTAAAGGTATTATAAATATTGCTGCAGGCAGTATATATATGCATATAATATATGTATATAGCTATATATCTAGAATAGAAATAATATTTTGGTATATATACATATATAGATTATATATATTCTTCAACTAATTTAAAGCTGAAATTGAAATTCTACGTATTTTGGAGATTGCATTGAAACTGCTAGAGTTTCGACTTTTAAAGTTAAATGTTTATATGTAGTATAGTTCTGGGTCTGGATCTATTTTGGAGGCCTGTTAAAAAATTAAGATTAAATATAATATCAAAAAATAAAAATAAAATACATTATGATTATGGCGTCCCTGCTAAAGTCCTGCTTGCTCCGCTTTCATAATATGTATCTAAAATTTCGAAAGCATTTACTTGATGTTGTTAATTTGGAATAATAACTAAAATTTCAATTATATTTTTGGATGCTCGCATTGACATTGAATTTTTTTTTTTTTTTTTTTGAGAGTTTGGCTAGTAAAATTGTTTACTGTATCTGATTAATATTTGTTATATATCGATAGAAATTTACTGCAATTTGTTTGCAGTGATGTCTTATATTTTCATATATCTTCTTGTAACTAATCTACCATTTAACATTCCTATAAATTTTACTTACAATAGAGCTCATACGCTCACACACATTTATACACATAATCCGCAACATATGTCATATAGCATATAACTTTAGCATTTTACAGGCATCATTTGTACTCTATATGAATATGTATATATATGGTAGATATATATATATATATATATATGTATATGATTATCAAAGTGTAATAACAATTCCTGATCAAAAGAGAATTTGGTTTATTGAACAATAACAAAAAAACAAGAAGAAGAAGAGCAAGAGCAAGAGTAAAAGCACGAAACACTTTCAAAGGAGCTGAGCGCGTGACACGACAGAAATGTAACGACATAACGACAAGAGAAATATTAGCAATATTTAAAAATGAACAAAAAAAAAAAAAGAACAAATAAGTTAAGTTAACAGTAAAGTATGCTCGACTTCAATATACCCAATGGCTGAGAAACTCTATTAAAGGAACAATTTTGGAAATAACAAAACTTTAATATTTATTATTTTATTTGGACTACATTTTCATACAGTTTTATATAGAGTTATACATGATTACTAGAAACTTGAAAGAAGACAGAATAGATTCGACTGTTGTTCATGAACAAGAATATATATACATAATATAAACTAATAAACCTACCTATAGGCGTTTTCTGATATGAAAAATTCTTCATACACGCAGCGAAAAAAATTGTAAAAATAATTTAAAAATACAATGAAATATATGTAAGTAGAGCTATCTCTATAATCGCTCTCTCTCTCTCTATATATATATATATATATAGGGATATAAACGTATATATGTATGCATGTATATCGTGTCACGGTCGTGACAACGCATCACTAATGCAAGTACTTATAGATGGGCTTAAATGCTTTTGATGTTTAATGCCTTGATAAACGTCGCTGCGAAACAAAATGCCAAATGGCAATAAAGTTTAATAACCTAAAGGAATCAGTGACAAACGTAGTAGATGAAAAAGGGCGGGGGGGGGGGGGGGGGAAGGAGCAAGGGAGGGGTACATAGAATGACTAGGGTATGGGTGTAGGGTGTCGGTTAACAGACGCGTCTATATAATCAGCATCATCAACAATTTTCTTTCAACGCCATCGCCTCTTACCATCTAACAAAATCGTGTACATATAATTTGCCTTTGCGTTCTCTGCTCTCACTGTTCTCTCTCTCTCTGTCTCTATCTCTGTCTCTATCTCTTGCCTTGGCTTCTACTTCTCAGTCTCTGTCTGCTGCTTACTTAAAACACCCAAGACTTGGTATCCATAGGCGCTAAGCTGTTTAAGTGTAAATGACGTGAAAATGGGACTCGCCGAAATTTTGGAGAAGGCGACAAACGACAGAAAAAAAAAATATGAAACTGTAGCTAAAATAGAAGACGCAGGCGACAATACATTAAAAAAAAAATGATGTATATTTACATAAATATTGATGTGTATGTGTATCTGTGTGTGTGTGTGTGAGTATATATAAATATAATTTATATATCTGTAAAGATTCATGCAGTCTATGTGGCATAGTGGTGGGGGGAAGAGAGAGACCTGGCAGCACAGTGGAGGCCAAAGTTACATGCCCGACAAATTGTGCATGAAAAATATTTTTTGTATAGATTTATTTATGATGACGATTAACAATGGAAGCGCCGCAGGGTGCGCGTCAAGTGTAGCGACCGTGCGGTTGGGCATGAGAAGAAGTCCACTTAAAAAATAAAAAAACTTGTATACAACAGAGTAGCAGTAGCAGAAGCAGCAGAAAATAGCTGAAAGTAGATGAATTTTTCGAATGGTTCAAAAGAAAAGAAAAATAAAATAAAAAAAAAAAAGGCTAAAGTAAAAGGTGTATAAAATCTTATTCACTGTTACAGCTCTCTCTCTCTCTCTTTCTCTCTCTTTCTCTCTCTCTCTCTCTCTCTCTATCCCTCTCGCTTGTTGTCCCTTCTCTATCGTCATTCTCCCATTGCTCTTTATCCTACGTTAGAATTATGTGAATTGCCTAGGTTTTAGTTCGGCATTTTCCTCAACTTTTCGGCTACTTTTCCATCTCCTGCTGCCAGTGATTTCTTTTGCTGCTGTTTCTATGTTTCTGTATTTCTCTTTCTTCAGCACTTTCTTCTACATTTTTTGGGTTGGTTAAACTTAGCTCGTAATTTTCATAAATCAACATGAGCTTTTCAATTGAATTCTTTGTGCCGCACACAGCGCAGCGCACAACGCACAGAAAACATTTTCATTTTTATAATTAAATCATAAATTATGGGCGCACATGGAACGCGGCTCAATAGAAATTTTCTCAACTCGAACTCGATGCGACACGAAACGACATGCCGCGACGCATCGCGACACTCTGCGACGCGTTGCGACACGCTGCTTCATTTTTTTTTTTTTTTTTTTTTTTCCACTGGACATAGCGATAGAATTTTGACAAAAAAAAAAAAAGAATTGAGAAAAAAAAGTATGAGACGCACAAAAATGTATGAAAAAGAGAGAGAATAGTAATAGAAATAGGAATGAGAGACAACGAAAGAAAGAGAGAGAGAGAGAGAGAGAGAAGAGACAGTGGATAAGGCAGAATACAAATTTTTATAGCGAAAGAGAAATTAAATTAATGCAAAAAAAAGAAAAGAAAAGAAAAGAAAAGGTTCCCCGTCTCGATTTGTGTCGGAATTATGAACCTCCAATTTTTCTTTTTTTTTTCTGTTTTTGTTATACACTCAATAATTCTTATTCATTGACAAATTGAATAATATTCGAATCGATATTTAGACAATAAAGAAAGTATTATTATTGCTTAACAATTTGCCTCACGTTGAGCGTCCGTTAAAGTAAACATTCACTGTATATCTATAAATAAATGTAGTTAAATTTGATCACAAGCTGCTAGGCACACTCTTTCAGTGTTCTAACTATTGCATGATCAAGTATATATAGTCTAAAACTAAGTCTTATATAACTCTTAGCAACTCATAATTACAGAGTATTCACAATAATTGTTAGCTTAGTCGAGGGAAATTCTAGCACATTGTAATCTCAAATGCAGTTAATAGTTAACTATAGCCTAAGGCATTTCAAGTGTGAAAGACAGAGAGAGAGAGAGAGAGAGAGAGAGAGAGAGAGAGAGAGAGAGTTGGGTAAATATGGCTAAATATAAAGTTATAAAATTCGAGTTCGATTTGATGCTTGACTTTTTCTATTCGTCATTTTGCAACAATTCAATTTTGCTTATTTTGGATTATAACAAAGTATTTTTTATGACTTTACTCTTTACTCTGTCTTTCTCTCTCTCTCGCTTCTTTGACGTCGTAAAGTAAAAAGAAACTTGTATATTTGCAATATCAAATTGAAATCAAATATCAAAACGTAAATCTATTCAATTTTTGACTAAGCAAAATTGTCACTGAACGAACCTTGCACCGTTGCCAAATTAAAAAGGGGACGAAAAACGGGACACAGCTAAATGTATAGAGAGAGACAGAGAGAGAGAGATAAGGGAGAGTGACTGAGAAGCGTCTGTAGCAGACATGCCCCACATGCCATGAAATTGAAGTTTTTTTCTTTTTTTTTTTTCGTTTTGCCTGCATCTGACGGTGACGCCGCCAGTCGAGTCTGTAGTACGAGATACGAGGTATGAGAATAGACAGAAGCAGAGGATAACCTTGAAATGCAGAGCCATGTCTGCCAACTTTATAAACGGATGCGACAATTCAATTGTCGAGCATTGCAAATTGTGTAACTGAAACTATAACTGTGACGTGTAACAGTGACTGTTACTGTAACAGCGATTATAACTGTAATTGTGTCAGTAAGTGTGACTATAATTCGAAGTGTGATGAATATTGGATTTAAAAGGGCGACAGTGACTATGACTAAGTGCCTGTGAAACTGTGACTCTGACTTCTAGCTGTAACTGTAACTGTAACTGTAACTGTAACTGTAACTGTAACTGTAACTGTAACTGTAACTGTAACTGTAACTGTAACTGTAACTGTAACTGTAACTGTAACTGTAACTGTAACTGTAACTGTAACTGTAACTGTAACTGTAACTGTAACTGTAACTGTAACTGTAACTGTAACTGTAACTGTAACTGTAACTGTAACTGTAACTGTAACTGTAACTGTAACTGTAACTGTAACTGTAACTGTAACTGTAACTGTAACTGTAACTGTAACTGTAACTGTAACTGTAACTGTAACTGTAACTGTAACTGTAACTGTAACTGTAACTGTAACTGTAACTGTAACTGTAACTGTAACTGTAACTGTAACTGTAACTGTAACTGTAACTGTAACTGTAACTGTAACTGTAACTGTAACTGTAACTGTAACTGTAACTGTAACTGTAACTGTAACTGTAACTGTAACTGTAACTGTAACTGTGACTATGATTGTAACCGACGCAGTAACTGCAACTCGATGACTAACTGTGACTGCAATGATAACACTAACAGCAATTGCAGCTGCAACTGCAACTGCAATTGCAACTGCTGAAAATTTGTCATGTCCTGCCACAAATGTAGCTAACAGATCCCTGCATCGGATTACAGCTTAAATACCAAGCATACAAAAGGGGGGATACCCTAAAAAAAAAGAGAGAAGTAATAATAAAAAAGAAAAAAAAAAACGATGAATTTCTTTTCAATTTTGATTCGCTTTCAGATACGAAAATGCAATGACTTGAGGCAAGTCGTTAAGCACTCACTCTCTCTCTCTCTCTCTCTCTGTCACTCTCTCTCTCTCTCTCTCTCTCTGTCACTCTCTCTCTCTCTCTCTCTCTCTCTCTCTTACTCACTGCACGTATGTGTGCATGGATATGCAGAGATAACATGCGATTTGTGCGTGCTGCATGTGCTTTGCTGTGCGCACATAACTTTCAGTCACTGTACTACTTTGCGTTGTGAGCGAGCACCAACAAATTGTCTTGCATTTCTCTTCTTTTTTTTCGCTTACTATTTGCATAAAATTTGGATTTTCTTTTTATTAAAATGAAAGTTTTCAATCAATTTTCATAATTTTGATTTTTTTTTTTATATTTTTAATTTTTTTTTATTTTTGACTTGTTTTCCTTTATTTGCTTTTATAATTTTTCATTACATTTTCCATGCAGCTCTCTTTCACCTTTAGTTTCAATTTTCTAATTGCAAAATGTTGCCTCAGCTTTGTGGCGCCCTTGAGACAGACACGGCAACGGCAACATCAACGGCAACGACAACGACGTCGACGTCGACATGTGCAACGCAGCGTGGCAAGCAAGCAAGCAGCATGTCTAAAGTTCACAAATACCCGGTAAAATTCTGATACTCATAAGCTATGCACAATTGCATATATCATATATGTATGTAGATGAAGTTAAAGAATGCCAAACACTTGTACAAGTCTTGAATAACCTTTGTAACTTGTACGCATAGGGTATAAGTTTGACGTTGTCGCACCGTCAAACGGAAAAAACACATAAAAAAAAAAGAAGAAGCGGCGTCAACTGAATTAAGTACAAATAAAACACACGGCACAGCATTCATTCCATATACATATAGCAATCACACAGATACACACACATAGATATACTCATACACATACTCAATCTTGGCATATAGAGCAAAGTCATGTATAAAGTAAGTAAAACGTAAATTGCTTTCAACAGCGAATCAATTGAAAGCAAATGCGACTGTCCCATTCGGCGTATGAGTAATAAATTGTACTGTATTCGGCTCATAAAAAAAGGGTAACATCAAATTGCAACAGCAGCTGCAGCATTCAAAGCTAACAGCAGCAGCAACAGCAATGATAATGATGCTGACTTTTATATTTTATACGCGCACCAAATAAATCATGAAATTTATTTTTTTTTTTTGTTTAACAATTTGATTAAAGATTTCAGAATAATGTATTAAACTTAAGCAAACTTGTATTAGTTCAAGCAAATTTACAGGGTATTAAAATGTATTAAAATGTTGTATGATATGTAAAGCAGACTTTAACAAACGATAGACATGTATTTTGTGAGAATTTTCTATATATGCTGTTGTATTTTTTTTCTTTTTATAAAATTTGAAGGTCTTTTGCAGCCAGTGACCTCAAAAAAAAATATTAAATATTATAAAGAAGATGATGATGATGATGAAGAAGAAGAACAAAATATATTAGAAAATTATATATAGAATATATTGTCGAATTTAGTTCGAATTTCTTGATATGATTTGAAGGTTCTATTTAACGCTTGCAAGAGACAAAAATCATTGTGTGATTGTGCGCAGAGTATTATTATTAGTATTTTTTTTTATTTTTTTGATAACCTTTCACACGAGCAATGCCGTTGAGGTCAAGTCGCATTTCATACAGCGACAAATATTATATATACATATGTATATATATATATATATATATATTATATGTATATGTACAGTTATGTCTATATACATATATATATATATATTATATAGTATAGATTTAAGCTTTTTTCGTGTCTGCTTTTCGTTTGTGCTGCTTCATGTGGTTAAGCAATTCAAAGCAATCTACACGTAATCCAATTTGTTTTCATCGTCAGCTTTGTCATCACTTCATGCTATCTCATTCACACACAGCCTCTTTCTCTCTCTCTCTCTCTCTATCTCTCTCTCTCTCTCTATGTCTCGGTCCTGAAACTATCCTTAACGAAAAAGCCAAGTGGCTTCATTTTTGGCGAGTTAACAATTGTTTTTGATTATTTAATTTGCGAGACTTTTGCTTTGATTTAGTTTTTCGGCTTAGCTGCAAAATTTACTTGGACAGCTCGAAGGCAAAAAGCCAAACAGACCGCAAAGACTTTTCTTCTTTTCTACAACTGCTTCTACTTTATCTTCTCCACTTTCTCTTCTTCGCTCTCTCTCTCTCTCTCTCGCACTCTATCTTCATTTATCTCTTTCTCTGTGTGTTTATGATTTAGTTCTGCCGCAGTTTCGAGACCTTGAAAATATTGCAGCGCATTGTTTGCTTCTCTCTTTTTTTTTTTTTCTTTTCTTTTCTTTTATTTTGTTTTTAGTTTTTTTTTTTTTATTTATTTATTTTTTTGTTTTTGTTTTTCGTTGTTTTGTCGCCGACCGCAACGCAAATGCGACATACAGGCGACTTGCTAAAGATGTGCAGCATTCTGTGTATACCCTGTAAGTTTCTGCTTCAACTATTGGGGTATATTGACAATTTTTTGTTCGACGTATTTGCTTATTTAAGGTGAACATATATTTAGGGTTACCATTTTGATTTGTAAAAAAAATATCATCAGTTTTGGCAGAAATTAATTTCTATAGTTTTTGTCTACTTTAGGGTGACCATAAACACAAGGAAAACTAAATCGAAATCGTAATCTTAGAAAACATTTTTTGTTATTTTTTTTCTTTTATCTCCATTTTCCTCAGATCACTTTAAAAGCTATTTAGGGTGACCATATACACAAAGAGAAGTAAATTAAAATCGTAAGCTTAAAGAACATTTTTGTAAATTTTTACATTTATATCAATTTTCCTCAGAATTTTTTAAAAAAGGTTTTTAGGGTGACCATATACATAAATAAGAAAAGTAAACCTTGAATCTAAATTCTAACATAGGAGTAAATGTTGTTCTTTTATATATTTCATCAGCCCTATTTAAAAGTTTTTAAGGTGACCATATATACAAAAACTATGTTTGGGGTGACCATATTTTAAATTTATTTTTAAAAAAAACTCGTCAGCACTTCTGGAAACTAATTTCGGTTTGTTCCCGTTACTTTGCATTTTAGGGTGACCATAGATACATTTTGTTTATAGCCTGTTTCCTTTTCCGTCTCAACGTAGAGCAACGAGCAGTCAACATAGATACATGCATAGTATATTGTCATGATATTGCATGGTCAACAACAACAACAACAATAATAATAACAAGAACAGCAGCAGCAGTAGCAGTAACAAGAATACAAACGTGCAACATGGCGTAGCAACATTTTGTGCTGCGTCCTGTGTCCTTGCTGTCGCCTGGCTGCCCTTTTGTCTGTGTGCAGTCGGCTTGACAGTCGCAGTAACCAAAAGTTTGCTTTGTAGCTTTTGTTTTTGTTCTTTCTTCATTTTGTTTTCTCTATGTTTTTTTTTTTCTTTTGCTTTTTTTTTTTTTTTTGCGCCCTACTGATTTCTATCTTCATCTCACTCTCACTTGTACAATTTAGATCTCTTTCTCTAACTAGAGATAGATATATATATATATATATATATTTTGGGTCTGTGCACTGTGATTGTGCTGTGGGAACATTTTGAGGCATTTCAACTCGAGATGCATTATTAAAATATGCCGTTGTGTTGTGCCTTTTGTGGCAAACAATCTCGTCGAGCCATTTAGACGCCTTCGCCTTGGCCTAGCCCAAAACTGGTCACTTTACCTTTTGTATCTCTCTGTCTCTCTGCCTCTCTCTCTGTCTCTTCCTTTTCTTTTCCTTTTCTCTTTCTCTAGCATAATCGTTCTATACAGTTGGCATAACTGAAGGCGTCGTTGAAACCACAATAAATTTTTTGGCCACAATTATCTTGTTGCGCATAACTTTCAATCGGAGTTAATTGTTTGAGTCACAAACTTTGGCAAATAGTTTTTCTTCTATTTTCGTTCGTCTCAAAACCCACTGCTTCATCATTTACACACTCTTTCTCTATCTCTTTCGGCTACAACGGCTCTTTCTTGCTTTAACTTCTTTTGGCCCCCACATCGAAAAGCCATAAACAAAATCAACTTTTATCCGTAAAAGCAACTTGCAAATTATTTTGCGTGCGCGTTTCGAGATGGTCGCTAGCTCATACGAATTTGTGGGCGTGGATTTGTGGAATAACCTCCGCAACACTCCGCAACGTCACCATCTCCGTCATCTATACTGTCCCCACTATTTGCTTATGGCTAACGATTTGGGTGTTATCTAGCAATATACTGATTGTCGACGAGTTTTTTTTTTGAGTTGGGGGCGGCAAAACTTGCAGAGTTGAATTTGAGTAAATGGCATATAAATTAGTAGTATACAAATTCCAGTATATCTTTATGTATTTGTCGGTGTGTATGTTTTTGAGGGGTTTCCTTTCAGTCTGTATATTTCGTTAGTTTAAGAAGAATTATTGATCGCTTAAGTTAAACTCGAACAAGAAAAAAAAATTTGCATAAATTGTATAGAAAGTCAATAACATATGCGTAACGTAAGTGAGTCAAAGCTATATTCAATTCACATCGAACGAAGGATACACAATTAGGATGATTATAGTATATCATTAGCTATACCAATAATAATACACATTTGATTGAATATAAACAACTTTCAAAGCGCTGTCAAAAAGAAACTTTTATGAATTTATGATGAACATTAACATTTCATATAAAATTCTAAAGGATAATTTTTTTTCCTTTGAAAAGTTTCGATCGATTTTATTGAAACTTATATTAAAGTCTATTTATTTTGTCTTTACATATTTTTTTTTTTTTTTTCTGCATAATTTCTTATAAATTCTTTCACATGCATGAAGAATAGTCTTAGATTCTTCTAGATTTTCTTTAAATAATATATTAAGATTTAATGCATCCAATTCTCCTAAAAGTCCTAAAATAAATATGCCTGATGACTTGTCAGCTTGATGTAAAACCTTTACAATATTTAATACAAAATTTGTATTCCTCATTTTGCCAATTCTAAAAAAATCGAAAAATACATTTAAAAAATGTTTTATTTGAAATTTTCAAATTCTTTCAAAATCAATCAAAATATAAATTTTTAGATGTTTTTTTTTAATTTATCCAAAATCTTTTTTAAAATATTCGATAGGACGACCATATAAAAAAAAGAAAAGAAAAATTTATAAAAATGTAGTTGTCAAACCTTTAGAACATGAATCGAT
>JBAMBR010001581.1:0-29987 GCA_037044475.1 Zaprionus obscuricornis
TATCTTTTGTTGCATTGTTGTCATGATTGACACGACAGCTGGTTTATATACATATATGTACATATATATCTATATCTATATATATATTTATATTTCAAACACATTTTGTACATTTTGATTATGTTTTTCGCGTCTCAACTCAATTTAAAATACTTGTCAAAAAGAACAGACGACGACAGCCACAAGTTAGCGTCTTCTGCAGCCAAAATCTGTGTTAAAGAAAAAAAAAAAATTAGAAGGGCGCGCGACTGGCACCAGAGTGACGACCTGGTACTAACAGTATTGTTTAAGACTTAACTTAATATTATAGTGTACTTAGTAGTACATGGAACTGCATGGTAAATTCTGTTGCTGCCACTATCGCAAGGGCAAAATTGCCAACTGTTTTTGCCATTAGCTTGTGCTGTACGTTCCATTACCAATAATTGTTAGTTTTGTCTTATTGATAATGACGAGCCCTACTAAGATGCTATATATATTCACATACATATATTTCTTATCTAATCTTCTAAATGTTCTAATAATATAAAATAATTTGAATATAATCTTATTATAACCGTTACCCGTAGCTTACTAATGTAACATATAGTCGTGCACAATCGACATTCGTACTTGACTTCTAAATGATCTAATAATATAATAATATAAATTTATTTCTTTTGCTTTATATTTGTCTTATCTGATATGTTATATATGTAGACATATAGATGAATTTAATGATATCAGATATGACCTCTATATATTGCTAAGAATATTTTACAAATTACTCAAATATCTCATTAATTTTAAATTCTCGTATCGTATAGTTTCGTTAGTTTTTCGTTCTTTCAAGTGCGTTTGTCTCTGCTGCCAATGCTGCTGGCTGCACTTCAAGAGAAATTTGAATAAATTAAAGCAAATTAGACATAACAGAATAATAAATTTTCAACAAATATAAATGCAAAACAACAAAAAAAAATAAAAATAATGCTTAAACAACAAACAGCAGCGCACAAATTACAGGTGAAACAGCTAGTGGGAGAAAGCGAGACAGAGAGCGAAAGAGAGATGATGTTTTATTTTTAACTACGAGTTGCATCCGCAGCAGCAGCAGCAGCAAACACAGCACAACACACAATATGAAAATATGCAAACGAGTTGAGAAATGTTGAGACAGACACGAAGAGACAAAAAACAAAAAAAAAAAAACCTGAGACAGTTTTCGTTTTCGTTTTCATGAGACGGAAAAATCTTCTTAGTCGCCTCAACGCGTAACTTTGACTCATTCCACAGAGCAAGGGTACAGATAGAAAGAGAGAGAGAGAGAGAGAGGTGAAATAGCAGCAGAAGAGACTCCAAGCAATACGTCATCAACAACAACAGCACTAGCAGCAGCAGCAGCAGTGTCTGGGACGAAGTCACGTATGGAGGAGACGACCCACAGCTGCGCATACGCAGCAGAGGCCAAAAGCAGAAATATAAGCAGCACCAACAACAACGCTAGCAGAATCGGCAGAATAATAAGCACACGAAGCAGTGCGATAGCAGTGGCAGCACACAACGAACGAAGCAAACGCCAGCACAGTGCAAAATAATTGATAAAACATAAATATAGATAAATATTCAAATATTATTCATAATTATTATTAATTATTATTATATGTATTTTATTTTAAAATAGTTTTTATTTTATATTCTATTCAATATTCTACATATGTAAAAAATAATATATGCATTTATATATTTAAATTAGTTTAGTATAAATACTAAATTTAAAAAAATTATAAGATAATAATAAAAAAATTTAAATAAAATAAATTATTATAAAGAATATTATATTTTTATTTATTATTATGTAAATATATAGTAATAGTAATAATAATTGATTAATAATTTATTTTAATCAATAGCAAGAGACATTGGTCCCACGGTGCAATGCAGTCAACGGCAGCTAAGTAAAATTCACATGGCAGTGGCCGCCAGCGTCAAACGTTCATGAAACGCTGCCGCGTGCGGATGTCGGTTCGGAGCGAACGTTTCTATCTTTTCGCTCTTTTTTTCGTACGTTAAACGTAACTCAATAAGGAAAAGGCAAAACAGCAACAGCAGCAGCAGTAGCAACAGTAAGAAGAAGAAGGAAAAAAGAACGTGAAACAAAACGTTGTGAATAAGAGAATTGAAACAAGCAAGAGAAACTCAAAAAATATCGTTTTCGAAAAATCAAAGCAAATATAAAATTGTATGAAGAACACTCACAAGAATATTGAGAATTAAGAATTGAGTTCGTTAAAATACAAGTAAAACACAAAAATAAAAATAAAAACAAAAACAAAAACAAAAATCAAAAAAAAAAAAAAAAAAAATAAACGTATTTATTTCGTACAAATAAAAATTGTTGATGTGCATGTGAAAAGTGAAAATGAAAATGAGCATTGGGCATGGTTTTCCTTGACGGTTCGGATACGCTTGTGTTTTTATTGTAAAAGCGGAAAAATTAAATAAAAAGAAACAACAAAAAAACAAAGATATACACCGACAAAAAGAAAGGCAATTGTGAGTGAGAAAAACGATGTCGAAAATATAAAGCTATTTTTGGAATATATATTGGACGGACACAGTTTCTCTGTGCTCTATGCCGTTTTGCTGCCTTGCATTGGAAATATACAAAATTTGCTACGACTAAATGTAGGAATAATAGGAATAAACTAAAGAAACAAATTAATTTAAAATATATAGCAAAAAATTTATAATATATAAATATTATTTATTTTAATAAATTGCAACATTATTATTATTATTTTTTTTTTTGAAAATCATGCGACGCAAAATTTTGACTTTTTTTTTTCAAAAGAAAATGAAATGAGAATAAAAACGAAAGCAAAGCACGAAATGAAATATAATAAATGAAAGATCAACAAAAGCAAAAGAAGATTAATAACAACAACAACAATGAAAAATTTTTTAATTAAATTTTACAAAATAGAAACAAATAAAAATTGTAAGAAATGAATATTATAAAAGTTTTTCTTGCCATTGCTGCTTAAATTTCAATAAATATTTTTTTTTCGATATGAAGCATAGCAAAGTTTTCTATATATTCGCTGCTACAATTTGTAACTTGAAATAAATTCTTAAATTCAAATTCAAATTCAAATTGAAAAGAAAAAAACTCAAATTCCAGTTTCAGTTTCAGTTCATAAAATACTATAAAACATGTGAAGTACGCGCTAAAATATTCCACAAAAAAAAAAAAAAAATATATACACTTTTTGTCTCTTGTTATGTGGATTTTATAGTATTTGTATATGTAGCTGTATCTGTATCTGTATTTTGTATTTTGTATTTTGTATTTCGTATCTGTATTTTGTATTTTGTATTTTTATTTGAATTTGTATTCTTGTGTTATGCGATAGGTGGTAACGTTTCGTATGTGGTATTAAATTACAAGACACCAAAGTGCGCGCGAACTGAACACGCTCACAAATACACACACACACACATACATACATATATATATAGCGTCAGCATACAAATACAACTATAGCAAGAGAGATATATAAATACATTGGCCATACATACGTCGGACGTTGCGTGCGTCTCCAATGGATGCGAAACAATATGCAAAGCGTAGATACAAAGATACAAAACACCATGAGGCATAAACATGATGAAGAAGCGGCTAAACTATAGAAGAAGATGCGCTGTAATTAATTATGGCCCCACACACACATACACACACAAACATTCAAGAAAATATTCAACTCACACAATATTCAAAAAAAAAAAAAAAGGAGGGCGGCACGCAATGATGGGCGTGCGTTTTTAGCCAAAAAGAGATTTAACCCTAAATGCAGGCCCATTAAATGATTGATCACAGACTAAAATGAGAAGAGAGCAAAAAAATATTTGAAATATAATTCCAGGAAATGAACTGTACATACGAAACGTATAGAACGAACGTATAGATAGCAAATTTATATACAGATACAGATAAGCTAAATATATTGACAGGCAGCACTTTCTATAAAGACACAACATCAAACGAATTTTCTGCTTTGAACATTTTCAACACATTTTGATAATTTTAATAAATTTTAAAAAGTAAAATAGAAAAAAAAAACAAATTAATGTTTCATAATTGACCCCGACGTGATTTGAACACGCAACCTTCTGATCTGGAGTCAGACGCGCTACCGTTGCGCCACGGAGTCATATATATAAAAAAAAATATTAAAGCATTTTCTGTACAAATTTCCTTTCAAGAAAAATAAATGTTTAACATTTTTTAATAATTTTTGTCGCAGCTTTAATTTCACACAACAAAAAAAAAAAATCTATAAATATATATTCCAAAAAAAAAAAAAAAAACTCAAGTGAACCAAAAAATTTAATAAAAAAATTAATGTGTCTGCGAATTTAATTAATTGAATTCTTCGCGTTTACAGTTTTTTTTGCCAAATTCTACACTGTGCGTCTATTAAAACCAGTTGAAAAAGTTACCGTTATCCCAGTTATCAATGTCTGCCAAAACATCACCATCAAATTCGCGTGATGCTAATGTCACAGCGGCTGCAGCAGCAGCAGCAGCCGCCGCAGCAGCTGCCGGCATTGTACCAGCAAATGTTACCAGTGGCATTGGCGGTGTTGTACAAATTAAAAAGGAACTGCCCAGCGATGAGATCAAGGTATGATTTATTTTTTTTTATGAATGAAAATTTTGCAACAAAATAAAAAAAAAAATAAATGAAACGAAAAGATACAAATTATTATTATTAACTATAATATGCTTAGCAAGTGGCATGAAGTCTCTGCGCAGCTTGTTTTAGTTTTTTCTTTCTCTCTCTCTCATTTTTTTTTTTGGCACATGCAAAAAGAAATTTATAATTAATTGCTTCTGTCTACACATCGGTTTTTAAATAGTATTCAATAACAAGGATACAAAAACACAAAACAAAAATAAAAACAAAAAACGAAACGAAGCAAAACAGAAAAAAGAAGATGAACAAAAATATAAGCAAAAAAAAAAAATTTGTGCGTTGAGCTGAAAAAAAAAAATGTTATATACTACATTTGAAATTTATATATAAAATATATTTTATATATTATGTATATATATATACTATATATTTAACAGCTCATATCTTGCTGCAGTTGAATTTATTCTGTTGTTGGATTTTCTTTTTATTGCTTATTTATGGTTTATTTTTTGAGGATTTCTTTTCTGCTTTTTAAAGGTGAATAACACCCACGTTCTGTTGTTGTTGTTGTTGTTCTTCTTATTATTATTCTTCTTGTTGCTTGTTTATAGTATTCGTTGTGAAGTACTTTCGATCTAGAAGAAGAACTAAGGTTAACAAAAATATATAAAATATATAAACAAGAAAAATGTTTGTTCTTTTAGTTTCAAGTAGTTTGATTCCATGAAATACATGAATATATTATATATGTATGTACATAATATTATACAGTATCTTTAGTCTATAAAGACAGACAAAGTATAAATATAGACAGTGCAAAACTAAACATTGCATTGCTAAGCTTTCGATTAACAGTTATCCATAAAACGCCAACAACAACAACAACAAAAAAACTCATTAAATGCTTGAAATGTTTTACAGTTTGAGTTACATTCATATTTCATCTGTTGTAACTAAAGACTTGTTTCTATTTATTTTTAATGATACTTCTCTTTTAACTATTCTTCTTTCACTCACTCATTCACTCTTTTCACTCATTCTCTCTCTCTCTCTCTCTGCTATGCTCTCTGGCATGCACTTTTCTGCTGCCGCTGCTGCTGCTTCTGCTGCGCTTTAGTTTATTTGATAGTTTTACATTTTCCATAACATAATTCGTCCAAAAACTTTTTCAGTGTGTGTGTGTGTGTGTGAGAGAGAGAGAATGAAAGATTAAGCGTGGTGAGGGTGCGCTACATAGAATGTAAACGAAGTTGGCATGTCAGCATAAGCGTTGACGTCGACGTCGACGTCCATGTTGATACTTTGCCGTTGAAATCTAGCAATTACGATTACGACAACTTTGTGCGAGTTAACTGTAAACCGAAGCACCGCTGGTAATTTTATATTGATAAATTTTTATAATCATTTTAACGAGTGAGTGAACGAGTGTATAAGTGTCTCTGCCTTTGCCTCTGTCACTGTTACTGTTACTGTATTTGTGTAAGTTGTGTGAATGTGTAAACTGTGAGTGGGTTGCAAATAGACGCAGACTGCTTGCCTCGCTCTCAGTCTTCAATCTCTGTGTGTTTGGTTTTTTGTGTGTGTCTTTTCATACCTCTTTCGCGCTATTCCTCTCTCTCACGCTTGTTTGTTCGAGTTGTTTTCGCAGTGTGCGAGTTTTTCGCCAAATGAGCAAAATTAATTTAATGCCAGAGACCCACGAGAATGACAACAATAACAACAACGATGACGGCGGTCTCACAACATTTTTGTGTAGCTCTTGTTGTTGCTGTTACTGTTGCACGTGTAATCGGATCGGTAAATTGAAATTGTAGCCGCTGGCTTGCAGTTGAGCGCAATGATATTATTAAACAGAAAAATTATTATAATGAATGAGCTGCTTTGGGATTGAGTTCGGGTTTTGGGTTTGGCTTTGCCTGCTTTTGCTGTCTTTGCTGCTTCTGCTACTAGCGCTGCCATTGCTTCTACTTCTTCTGTTGCTGTTGCTCTCTTTCTCTCTCTCTTTGGCATGGCATGAGCGACATTGCAAGTGGAAGAAAAAAGAATTGCAAGGAAATGCGCGAGCGAGTATTGTTTATATGAATATTGTATGCATATCTTTTTTTTTGTTTTTTTTTAAAAGAAGAGTTTACAATTACAAAATTATTTATTGATTATAAATAGTAAAAATTTATAAATTGTAATTAATTTATGCAGAAATATAGAACAAGTTTTTCAAATATTTAATTTTTAAAAATAATAAATTAAATATTAAAATTTAAAAAAAAAAATTAAAAAAAAAATATTTAAATTAAAGAAAATTATAATTGCAATATTATAAACATTATTTCATATATATTTCTCAATATATTATATTAGTAATTTGAACTCATAACTTAATGGAGCTACCGCACTTTCAAACCTTTCCCTCCTCAACAGTTACGCCATATAGTATGCAACACTTTTCTCACAAAAACAAAAAAAAATATAAGAAAAAAAACTGCAAATAAAATAATATTGAAAATTTACCTCTTGTCTTTACCTGACTCAATTGCCGTGCCCATAATTACAAGACAGCGGTAAATTTAATAGTCAGTAGAGAGAACAAAAAAAAAGATAGGAAGAACAAGAAGAAAATACGGAAAGCAGACAACATAATTACAATCCAGCAATAACAACAACAACAATAAGAAGAAGAACTACGGCAACAACAATATTCACGCGCCTCATGGGTGCAATTCGATAGCAGCGTGGAAAGACGATACGCTTCAAGGTTTCCGCTTTATGACAACGACGCGTCGCCGCATCCAAACAAAAAAAAAAAAGACAAAACAACAACAACAACAACAAAAAACCAAACCAAAAAACCGAAAGCTAAAAGCCGAAGGGAGACGTCGAATCGTTTAGTTCAATGCCTTAAAAAGGATATGTGTGAAGCATAGATGAAGTGTGACGAGGCGAAGCGAGAAAATAGCGCGGGTTAATCAGTAAATTGTTTACATTTTCATATTTGTTATTAATACGAAAATTCTATATAAATATTTATCTTAAATTTTTATTTCTTAATACTTTTTACTCACAAGAACTTGTCAAACAACCCTCGCGCCAGCTACAAAAAAAAAATCGAATCGAAAAAAAACTCAATTTGTAGTCAAGGCAAATATTGTGTATATGAAATTAAGAACTTTTAGTAGGCGTAATTAATTAATATTGACAGCTATCATAGTTGTTTTTCTAGTTATAGTTCGCTTAAGGCAATAATATAAAAATCTAAAATATATAAATTCAATGTAGAATTTAGTTAAATTTTAATTTTTTTTTTTTATTTCAACTATTTTCATTCATGCACGTTTCATATTCGTGCTTTATAACCTTCTAGTGCTAGTTGCAGAATAGACTTGGACTCATATTATGTTACACACACAAAAACACAATACTCTCTCTCACACACACACACACACATACTGAATGACAATGCTAGCCTAACGGGCACTCAGTGCCAGCAGCAGCGCTCAACTGGGTGGGAATGCAGAAAAAGAAGAGGTTGACTATTTGTGTAAGGGGTGAGATGGAAGGCTTACTGAAAGCTAGGCACAGGCACAAGCACAGGCAGAGGTAGAGGTAGAGGCACAGGATCAAATGACGCCGCAGCAGCAGCAGAACTTTAATAACAGCGTCGCAGATTGTATTACAAACAAAATAGAATATGATAAATTCTATACGAAAACACCAGCAAATGCAGTTGCCTTCACAAATACACACACTAGCACATACTAAGAGTGAGTTCAACAGAGAGAGAGCAAGAGCGAGTGAATGAGCGTAACATGAAGCACCCTGTGTTGGCAGCATCACTCGTCAAACTTTGCTCCCTACTGCTTGACACTTGTTAGACTGAAACAGCATGAGCATCAAATTAAAATAACGGTAAATTAATTTGAGCCATTTGAGTGGGTGGCATTAAGCAATAGAACAGAAAGAGAGATATGTAAAAAGAGAGTGTGATAGAATGCCGCTCAGAGAGGATGCTTGAATGCAAGCAGCTAGTGCATTGATGTTGTCAATGAGTTGGATCAAGTGCAATGAGAGAGCACATTCATGTCTATGTGCGTGTTTGTGTGTGTGCGTTACATATGAGCTCAAAGAGTGCACAAAGTGCTGCCGTATGCAGCGTACGTTAAAGTGAAATAGAAATATGTGAAATATATGTATGTATGTAAAATATAAATTAAAACAATTAATTTGCAAAGTTTCTAATAACAAAAACGTGATTTTGATAACAATAATATTTATTACGCATATGTTTTTATTATTATATTTTTGTGCATTTTATCTAAACGAAACTGTTTTACATGTAAGACGCAAAATATAACAAATTGAAATTGTAATTTAATATTATATTAAAATTATTAAATGCAGCAAAAGAACAACAAAACAGAACTGAAGAAAAAGAAATAAAATATTAATTTATTTTTTTTTATTGATTATTTGAACTTTAAAATTTTTATTATTTATATTTATGATTTTTTTTTTTTTTAATTTTTAGTAAATTTTTAATTAGAAGAAAAATATATTTTCTCTAAGCTCTATGCTAAATGAATCTTTGCTTGCTTGCTTGTGTAGCAAAGGTCATTGTAATACAATATACATATGTCTAAAGAATTCAATACATATGCAGAGCCAACCATATCACACATACACACACACACACACACACACACACATACAAACATATGCACATTAAAATGAAATAAAATATTAAATTGCAAAACACGAGGAAAACTGAAAAATTCACACAGATACAGCTATAGATAGCGTGACAAACATACACAGAGAGAGAATGAAAGAGAGAGCGAGAGAGAGAGAGAGAGAGAGAGAGAGAGCGAAACAGCAATAGTGGCAAGTATGTCATATAAGAATTCAAAAGAAGGACGCACGTCATTCAATCCCAAGCTATCGATATTCGATTACAACAAACTAAAAACCGACTGACTTTGCGCTCTCTCTCTCTCTCTCTCTCTCTCTCATACACAGACACGTTGTGAAAACTAGCGTAATTCTAGAATTTCTTGTTGTTGTTGTTGTTTGTTTTTCCATTTTGTTTTTGTTTTTTTTTTTTGGGGTGGAGCTGTTGGGGATTTTGTTTGCGCCCTTCTCACGTCAACGTCTACGTCTATGTCTCTGCCGCTGCTACTGTCTCTGCCAACGTCTACATCTTCGTTTAGCGTTGCTTGCTGCAGTTTGGTTTTAGTTCATTTTAGTTTTAGCAACAGCAACAGCAAGCAGCAGCAACAGCAGCGCCACAGCTCAGTTGAGCCGAGTTCAGTTTACCGGGTTCAGGGTGAGTTATTATAAGCGTATTGGGTTGCGCCCATCTCTTTCTCCGTCTCTATCTCTATCTCTATCTCGGTCTCTGTCTCTGTCTCTGTCTCCGTCGTTAGCCATTGCCATAGCCAACGTATACTTTACATTATTCTATTAGGTTTCTTTTTGAGTAACTGTAGACTTGTCTTAATGCGGCCAACACACACACACACACACATATATATACATAGAATGCCTCCCTATACTACCCTCCGCCTATATTCTGCTCATCATCTGCAACATTCATAGTAGCTATTTCTAGCTATATAGATATAGAATATTATACAGAACTATATATAGTTTATTATTTTTTATTATTATTATTTTTATTATTATTCCTACTATTATTATTGATACTATTAATCACCTGCAGCTAAAGTTTTGTTTACATTAATGTCTTAAAATCAGAGATATGTCTGTATCGAGTAACTAAAACTTAAAAAATCTATTCATAGCTCAAATAATACTCTAACTCAAATTAAATATGACAGCAAGCTGTAGTTAGAACCGTAGAAAGAGACGGACTAATAGTCGGAGCTGAAGTCGAAGCTGAAGTCGAAACTGCAGTCGAAGCTGCAGTCGAAGCTACACGGAGTTGTAGCCAGAGCTGTAGTCAAAGCTGTAGTTGAAACTGTAGTCGGAACTGTAGTTTGAGTCCTTTCGGACCTGTAGTCGAAGTTGTAATCGGAGCTGTGGTCGGGCTATAGTTGGAGCTTTAGGCGGAGCTGTTGTCGCATTTGTAGGCAAAACTGTGTTCGGAGCTGTAGTTGGAACTGTAGTTGGAGCTGTAGTCGGAGCTGCAGTTGGAGTTGTAGAAGAAGCTGTAGTGGTATACGTATTCGAAGCTGTATTTGGAGCTGTAGTCGGAGCTGTTATCGGATTCATAGACAAAACTGTAATCGGAGTTGTAGTTGGAGCTGTAGTTGGAGTTGTAGTTGGAGTTGTAGAAGGAGCTAAAGTCGGAGTTGTAGTCGGAGCTGTGGTCGGAGTTGTGGTCGGAGCTGTATTCTGAGTCGTAGATGGAGCCGTTGTCGGAGCTTTAGTCTCTTATTTGGAGTCGTAGTAGTTCTCGGAGCTGGAACTAGAATTGGAGCTGGAATGGGAACGGGATTCGGCAGCACAAGTCAGCTGGAGCTCAGCTCATAGCGTTTCATAATAATTATAAAAATTTGATATGTTTTTGTAAGTTGAGATTTTGCGAATTTCAACAGACAGACATGCATAAGGAAGCAGCAGCAATAACAGTGAAAGAGACAGAGAGAGGGAGAGAGAGAGAGAGAGAGAGAGAGAGAGAGGAGGGGAGGCAAAAGAGTATCTAGAACATGGAAAGAGTGCTGCAATTGCCAACTGTATCTGTCAGATACTTTTGTATAATTATTGCGAAAATGTGATGAGGAAATGGCAATGGAATGGGAATCAGAGAATTGAAATGGTAATGGAGATACGCCAAGGAGAAGTCGACGGCAAATACGAAAAGCAAGGGGAGAAGGAGAAGGAGAAGTAGGAAGACAAATGAGGAATGAATATGCGCGGTTATGGGAACAGAAACAGAGGCAGAGAGCGAAAGAGAGAGAGAGATATTCATAAAGACGCAATACATGCAGGCAACTCGCATACAACTCCATAACAACAACAACAACAACAATGACAACAACAGCAACAGCAACAAATGCAAAAAGTCTACAATTTCATTTTTTAATTAATTGATTTTTATTCGCATTTCGGTTTAGAATTTCACGCGCTTGCAATGAGCACAAGTTTAAATGTCGTCATCATGGAGGCTGTACAGCTATAGCTATCACCCCTCTCTCTCCCCGTCCATCCCCTGCTATAGTTCAACTGTAGCAGTGCTATAAGTGAGCGAACGCACAAATCAGAAATTAAAAACCAAACATAAATTAACAGACAAATGATATTAAAAACCAAACAGACTAAAAGATAGAGATGCATAGAGACTATGCGAGTGAGAGAGAGCGAGCGAGATAGAGAGACAAAGAGAGAGAGAGAAAGAGAATACTATAAAAAAAAGGTAAAAAAAATACAATATGCTAAGAGAGCTAAACAGCAATACGCCTCCGGTTACCGTACAGTTGGACTTGGACTCGGACTTGGACTGCGACAACGATGACGACGACGACGACGACGGCGACTGCTAAACTGAACTTGAGCCTGGCGTGCGTTGCTCTGGCCCCTCTAGTAAGTCTCTCTACCCCCCAACAACCGCCCCACCCCCTCCCCCTTTGCACTCACAAAAGCCGAGGCGAGGTCGCACCTGAGGCGTGTAATCGATACCTACGCAATGTATACAAGATTTTTATCGTGCGAATTGTTAATACTCTGCAAACAGTAAAGAAAAACCTGAATAAGATATAACAGACATAGAGAGAGAGAGAGGGAGAGAGAGAGCAAGACTTTTGTTGCGCTTATTAGACGGCTTTGCATTTTGTCATCAAGTTGGCAGCGTTTGCTGTCGCTGCTTAATTTGCCAGTTGCGCCCCACTGTACAATCTGCATTTTCCTATAATGTTGTTGTTGTTTTTGTTGTTGTTGTACTGTGGGGCCAGTATCTAGTTTCGTATTTCTATCAAATATCAAATGACAAATGCCAAGCTGTTAGTTGGCACATTGGGACATTGGCATAGATTTCACAGAGCTTAACACAGTGCTGCTGATTCATATTAAACACATTTACATGCTCACACACACAGAGACACACACACACACAGACACATGTACATTCTGTTGTCTTAATTGTTGTTTTGTTTTTGGTCTTTTTTTTTTGGTTTTTCTCTTGTATTCACAAAAAGATCTGCCAGAAAAATATCTTGTCATATGACACGCCCACAAAAGTCAAAAAAATGAGGCGCATTCGAACTGTCAACGGCTGTGTCAACATTGTACACATGTCGTATGAGTAATTTACAATCCATAAGAAGCAACACTAATGTTCTCTCTATCTCTTTCCCTCTCTCTCTCTCTTTTACTCTGTGTGCAGAGGCGTAGCTGCAAGCAGTTAAAAAATATATATAAAAAATAATAATTATAAGTAACTAAAATGAAAAAAAATTCTTAAAAAATTTTAATAAATTACAAAATTTAAATTTGTATATTTAATAATATTTTATAAAAATTAAATAAATAATTTACATTAAATATTATAATAAATAAATAAAAAATAAATAATATTAAACAAATAAAAACATATGCATATTAAATATATAAATAAATGTAATGCTTCATTATATAATGCTACATTTATTTAATATTTTTTTTTATTATATTTTTTATATTATTTTTTTTATATAATTTTTTTTATAAATTTTTTTATATTATTTTTTGATGTTATTTTTTTTTATAATTTTTTATATTACTTATTCTTTCTGCTATTAAAAATGCATATATTCATTATTATTTATGATAAATTTAAATAAATATAATGACTAATATGAAATGTAAAATTTATAAAATTTTTTTTTTTTTTGATTATGTTTTATTTTTTATTATTTCTTTTATGTTATTCTTTTATTTTTTTCTGCTATTAAAATAAAATGAATATATCTATTCAATATTATTTGCTATAAATTTTAATAAATAAATATAAATGTAAAATTTATTAAAATTTTCTTTATTTTTTTATTATTATTTTGTTATATTATTTTGTTATATTATTTTTTTATATTATTTTTTTTCTGCTATTAAAAATACATACATATGTATATTCAATATTATATATTAAAAATGTAAATATTCAATAATTATATAAAAATTCATGACCACTTAACTTTCGCCTTACGCCTCTGTTAGCGTCTCTATAGCCTCATTTGACTGCAATAAAAGCAACAGCAACATCAGCAACAGCAACAGCAGCAGCAGAAACATCAACAGCAGCAGCAGCAGTAACAACATGAATCGACGACTTTGAATATGAGAATTTCAATGTAATTTGATATGTCTTAATGCAGTTTGTGTGAAATTTTTGTCGTATCCCGTACAGTGCTTAAAGATATACATATGTATATACATACTATATGTATATGTATATACAGACATGTCTGTATTTTTGTATGTAGATATGCAAGTCTCTGTATATCATTTTGGTTTGTTTCATTTTAAGAAACGAGAAACAAGAAACGCAAATACCATGCAAAAAAACATCAAAAGCCGCAACTGTTTTTACGACTCCCAACTCTCGACTCCCGACTCCCGACTCCTGATTCCAACTACAATGCACGACTTCGTTTCTGATCGGGCTGTTTGAGACGAGACACAATGTTGATGTTTAATTTTAAAACAGTATTAAATGCAAAAAAGGCAACTCATACACACAAACACACACGCAAGCTAGCTCTCACTCACTCAAATTTAAACACACCCTCACATACACACACACATGCATAAGCACTCATACAGAGTCGAACGTACGCATACGCACTGGCCGGGGCAAAGTATTGCATATCAATGTCATGCTCAGCATCAGCGAGTGTGGGAAGAGAGAGAGTAAGTGAGTGTGAGTGAGTGCATGAGTAAGAGAGTGAGTAAGCAGCAAATGCAGCTAGCAAAGAGCAGATCCCATTGCAAAAAGTAACAACAACAATAGCAGCAAGAGCAAGGAATATGCTTGCATATGTTTGCCCCTATCACCCTTTACCTTTCACACACACACACACACATATATATATATCTTCTCTTTCTCTTTGTTATGGCCTCTGCTTGATGCTTCGTCTGTTCCATAATAATGAAGTTTTATTCTCTGGCTGCTGCTGCGTACGTGTTAAATGATATTCTTATGTATGCCTGCACACACGCGCGTGTGTGTGTGTGTATGCGTCCTGTATTCCTTCCACTGTGTTTGCTAAAAGTTTTATCAATGTTATTAATTACAAAATGTTGCATAATCTATGTTTAATTCTTTGTGCAACAAACTCAATTAAAATGCGCTACTCAAACTATACAATTTTTGGTATATTTGTTTTTAAGTTGAATTTACGCTTAATTAGCAAATATAAATTTAATGATAACAAGTAGCAACCTGTTGTGGTTGCAAATATAACAATAAGTAGCCACAAATAGCTGCACCTGCCACAGCTGGCTACTGTGCCGCCAGACAGTCTCAGGCAGCTGGTCAATCAGCAAGTTAGTTTGTAAACAAGAAGAAAAGAGAGAGAACGAGAAAGAGAGAGAGAGAGAGAGAGAAACTGACCCAAATTGTAGAATATATGTGAGCGGCTATTGAATGACACGCGCCATTATTATTTTGACTGGAAACTGGAAACTTCCACAGCAGTTCGCTTGAATTTGCTATGTTACCTTATACCATTGGCATGCCAGAATCTTAAAATCATAATTCATAATTTTTCTCTTTACTTTTTGTTCCAGGAATTTGCGCAGCATACGATGAACGAGCTCCTTGGCTGGTATGGATTTGATGGCGTTGATGTGGATCGTCTAGATCTAACAGCAAAAACATCGCGTTTACTTCAAAGTGCCGCTGCAGTTGCAGTCGCAACACAACATCAACAACAACAGCAGCAGCAACAACATCAGCATCATCAACACCAGCAGCAACAGCAACAGCAGCAACGCAATAGCCACTTACGCAGCAGTCGCAGCAGCTCATTGGCAGCAGCCTACCACAATAATAATAACAACAACAATAACATCAGTAACAATAACAACAACAACAACAGTAGCAATGGCAACAACAATCGTAAATCGAGCATTTTAAATTGTCATAGTAATACGACAACACCGTCAGATCATGACACACGCAGCTCACGTGAAGATGACTCAAAGAGTCCGCATTCTATTGGCAAATCCGCTGTTTCAACGCTTATGACGTCACATACTGAAGAGAAAATTGGTGAGTAATGAAGCTAGTGCAACCTTTTGCTCGTGTTGAATTTCTGTGAGCGTGAGACTGGTAGGGAGTTAAATTGTGCATTAAGTTAGAGGGAGAGAGTAAAGGTATAAAAGTGAGAACAATTTAGTAAAAGTTGCGCTCTCAATTTAAAGAAGAAGAAAAGGTTTGGCATTTGCAGAATTGCACTGTGTTAGAATGTGTGAGCTGTAGACTATTTAACGATTATAAGTATAGCATGAGAGTCGGACAATGTTTGAGCCTGCAGAAGCTGCGCTCACGCTTGAAAGAAGAAGAAAAACATTGCACTCGCTCAAGAAGAGCAGAGCGCATGCTGTGTGAGCTGTGTATTGAAAGAAGAAGTAGTGTAAAAGAAGCGGAGATCTTAAATTGAGCTGAGTATTGTATGCGTAGACGAAGCTGTGCTCACGACTGAAAGAAGAAGAATATCATTGAGAGCAGCAAAGTGGCTCGCAATTTCTCACAATTGACAGAAGAAGAAGAAGAACGGTCAATATAAATAGAACTAATAACTGCCGTCAAGCTTCAGTTGTGCGTGCAATGCAGTGCGAGTTAGATTGTGTGTGAGTTTAAATTGCTGAAAAAATATTTATGAAAATGACTTGTAAATTTTCTACTTTAATGAACTGAAACGAAATTTTATGAATTTTTTCATATTTTACAATGAATGCTAGTTAAAGCCTATAGAGTTGTACTGTCAAAATCCAAACTGCAAAATTCAAAAATGAAAATCATAAATGCAGTGAACAGAATTGCTGCTGCTGCTTTTGCTATTTGTTGCAATTTGATAATTTTGAACTGAGATGAGGTATCTACATATCTGTGGGTTGGCGACTATTCAATAGCTCACTCATACCATACTCTCTCTCTCTCTCTCTCACTCGGTCGGTCTATGTTTCTCTTTCTAACTGCTATGCTATACTGTAAGATTTTTGTACACAGCCCCCTCTGACAGGTTTAAAACTTTGCTAACTTTTCCATCAACTGGTTTATGGAAGGAGCTTTTCCAGCTGCCAGAGCTACAGCCAAAGCCAGAGCCGGAGCCACAACGCATACACTGCATGCTGCTTGGCTACATTATCGAATAACAGATTCATTGAGTTCCTCATATTGTTTACCCATTTTTGGGAAACAAACTGCAATATTTCGTTGAATGAGTTGCCATAGTCTCGTCCATTATGATTCGTAGCTGCATAAGCATAGGAGTTGGAGTAGCGGCACAGCCAGACTGTGTTGGCTGGCGCCTATTACATGACAAGGCCCCAAATGTTGCTTGTCGTTATTTTTTTGTTTTTTTTTGGTGCTAAACAATGCAAATCAATTCGATATACTGCACTCAAGGCTTACAAACAAATTGTGTATAGGCGTCAAATGCAGGCTGTGTGAGAGAGATAAAAGTGTAATTCATTAGAAGCTGTAAAAACAAAGAGAAATAAGAAGAATATTGAAAACTAAATTTAATACTTGTAAAAATGCTTTTGCCTATAAGTAAAGATTTTATTTCAACTACATATTCTAAAGAAAAATAAAATTTAAATATTTTTTATTTGCAGTCAACTTAAGCAAGAGATTTTAATGAAATTTCTAAATTTAAAAGGTGACCTAACAGCTTATGTTACTGCAATGTTATTAACAGTCGTCAAATTTGAGAGTGAGAATTAAAGCATTTTCTAACTTACAGGCGTTGCCATTGGCTGAAGAGCGCAGCTTAACAGTTTCTGTAATTGCGCTGTTATTAACAGCATTTTAATATTAGGCAGTAGGGTAATTTTCATTTATAGCTGAGAATCAAACCTTATTTTAGTTAATAAATTTATTCTATTATTTAAATATTATTAATAATTATTAATGCTTATTATTCTTTCAACAGACTTCAGCAACTGCTGCTGGTGCCATCGGCCAATTCCAGAGAATGCACCGGATTATCTTACGAGCACGGATGGACCTCGCTATTGCTCAGAGTCATGCTTCACACAGAGTCGCCGTGCATCCTTTAAGAAGGCCAAAACCTGCGATTGGTGCAAACATGTGCGGCACGCTGTTAGCTACGTAGACTTTCAAGATGGCGCCTCACAACTGCAATTCTGCTCGGAAAAGTGTCTCAATCAGTATAAAATGCAAATCTTTTGCAATGAGACACAAGCGCATCTTGATATGAATCCACATCTGCGAGATCAGGGACTGGAAGCAGCTGCCGCTGGCGATGTTGCAAGTCTTATAACACCAGATCTTTGGCTGCGCAATTGTCGTAGTCGCAGCGCATCGCCAGCATCGACAATATCCGTTTCCCCTGGACCGACAATGACGACAATAGCGTCAAAGCGTAGCTCACCATGCATAACGCCGCCAAATCATCATAGTAATCCCAGCAAACCATTGATCTCAGTGGCGCCCGTTTCCAAATTGTTGGCATTGAAAAGTTCTGCCAGCTCTGCAGTTACAGCGCCACCATCAACGCTATCATCAGCGCAGCAACAACAACAGCAGCAACATCAACAGCAGCAGCAACAGCAACGCCAGCAACATATGCATGCAACACCCAAAACTGGACGGCGAAAGCGTCCACATCGTACGGCAACAATATCTGCTGGCGGCAGTTCCGAAACGGTTGCCAGCATGTTGCACAAGCAGCAACAGCAGCAGCAACAGCACCAGCAACAGCAGCAACAACAACAGCAACAGCCGCCAGCGTTGACGGCCGACTTTGCCGGTTCCAGTGTCCCGTTGCCACCGCTGTCGCCTCTGCAACCGGATACACTGCCTCATCCACATCCTCATTCTCAGCAGCCGCAGCAACAGCAACAGCAGCCACCACAGTTGCATACAACGTTGCCACAGTCAATGGGACGACCGGCTAGTTATTTCGCCACGCCCCCTAATGGCATGTTGGCGCATGGTCATCCATTTGGACCTAGTCGACCGTTGCCAGCACCACATCCTTTTTTGCCACCACCGCCCGGTATGTTACCTCGAGGTTTTGTACCACCTTTCGGACATCCACCACCGCCGCCGCCACCGCAGCTGCAAATGCCGCAGCCAATGCCAGAACTGCAAGGCACTTTAAGTGCATTGCTTGGTGCGGCGCCTCCTGTCACCGTCATGGTTCCCTATCCCATCATAATACCGTTGCCCATCCCCATACCCGTGCCGCTGCCCATCGTGGACTTCTACAAGGCGTATCTAACACCCGAACAGCGCAAGCGTTACGACGAGGAGCGCAGCAACGCTGGCAACGCACGTAGCACAACTAATGCTGCTGAGGAACAACCACAGCCATTGGACTGCAGCAAGGCAAAGTCGGAACTGGAGCAAGAACAGGAACAGGAACATCAGCAGCAACAGGAACAGCAACAACAACAGGATATGGAACTGCAGACGACAGATGAAGAGCAGCTGGCACAGTTGCAACATAAAGTTGAACCAGTGGAGGATGAAGAGCAGGGGGAGACAATGCAGAGGACCCAGCAAATGGAAGCGGACGAAGAAGAAGAGGAGCACGAACAGGAATTGAAATCCATACCAAAGACAACACCATCGCCATCGCTATCTACATCATCGCCGACAACAGATTCACTTGGTGCTGGCTCACAGGAGGCGACACACTGCATCGTACACAATATGGAGCCGGAGGTGGGTGCAGAAAGAGATAATGAGAAACTTTTGCCCAAGCTAAAAATTACACGACTGCAAACGAAACGCACGATGCTCATACAAAATAAAACAGAGGCGGCCACGCCCACATCGCCAGCAACGGGTAACGGTAGCAGCAGCAACAGCTCAGCAGCAGAGTGCAGTCGACCCTTGCGCAAGCGTAAAAGGATAATTGATTGTGATTTCCAGAAGATGGCGCTGCGCGAAACGGAAACTGTTATTAACAGTAACAGCAGCAACAACAGCAGCCACAATAACAGCAATAACAGTAATCATGGCAGCAGTCATAATAACAGTAACAGCAACTGCAGCAATGGTTGCAAAGATGCCGAAGATGAAGAAGACGAAGTGTGCAATATGAACAGTAACAGCAACAGTAACATTAACAGTGCTAAAGGAAAAAAATTAGTAGTAGTAGATAGTGTGTCTAGAGCATAAGCATAAGCATATATATAGTAGTAGAAATAGTAGTTTAGTCCTTATTAAATAATAGTAGTAAACTTATATATATAAATACATATATACATATATTATGCGTGCTTATTTGCAAAACAAAATAATTGTAATAATTATAAAAATATATACATAAACATATACATTAATAATTCATAATTATACAAATTAGTAGCACCTAGTGCAGGTTTATATTGAATTTAATTGAATGAATAAATTATTAAATTATGTAAATATAAAAATCAAAAAATAACGGAATATTTTAACTTTAGCAGTAACAGTAACAGTAGCGCCATCTGAGCACTCCACACTGTTAATTAACATGTGCACTTAACAGCCTCGCCTATATGGTAGTGCTGTAAAACTGTTTGCTATGGTTTCATATATTTATTTAAAAAAAATTCAAAATTATGGAAAATGCTAAATTACAGTTTAACATAAAATTCATAAACATTGCATATAAAATACATATAGAAATTCCAGTTGCAATTATTCACAATGCATATTTGATCATGTTCACGTCAATCACAACTGTTTAACGCTGATAATTAACTTGTGCGCCTAAAACAAACAGCAAGCGCTATAAGGCTGTCTGCTATGACACTACGCGCTCAAATTCAAATTGATTTTTTTTATTTGTATTTATTTATTTAGACAATATAAAACATTAATGCAAAACTACAATTATAAACATATAAAATACACATAGAAAAAATTCAAATTGCACTTATTCACAACGCATATTTGACAAAGTTCTCATCATCGACAATTGTATAGCAAAAATTGCGATAATTATCTAATTCAAAAATATATTTCTTGCCGCAATCTTTCATCACTTTTAAAATTACAGGCTTTATATTATCAATGCCCGCCATGCTGGCTAGCTCATTATAATAAACGAACTATAGGGAAAAATGTAAAACAAAATTAATTGAAATTTTATTTAATATTTTTGTAATTTTTACATACCTGTCGCTCGCCCATTTGATGCGCCTTCTTGCGATTGTAGAAACCACATTCCCAACGTTCACCCTGCTCCTTTTCCAATTCTGCTAGCATCTCATCCCGCGTTGGAAATTCCCTTTGACCGGTATAATATTTCAATGTGAATCGAACTTGCATATCAAAGATTTGTGTTGGAATAACATTAAATGGCAGCCCAATAAATGTCATTGTGGGATTATTAATATTAACGCAATGTTTCCATAATGGTTGCACAAAATTATCGATAACCTGTATGCCAACATCTGTGCTCAAACATGGAAAACTATACTCATAGCCAGTACAATACATAACATGATCAAAACTCTCGCTGCTGCCATCTTTAAAGATTGCCCCATCTTTGGTAAAGCGTTCCACATCTGGTTTCTGTGTTACATTGCCCATAAAGGCGGTATTGGGCGTGGCTGTCAAATGATGACTTAAGTAAACATGTTTAGCTGCCTTACGTATGTGATTTGTTATATCCATGCCACTGGGACCAGCACCAATGACCAAAACACTTTGATCTATATAAAGAAAGAGAAACGGAGGGCGAAGTGGAACAGAAAGAAAATTAAGTAAGTTTTATAACTGATTAATTAAAATTTTTGTAAGTAATGGTTACATAGGAAAAAACAAAACTTTTTAAAAAATTCATTTTGAAAAATTTCAAAATAAATGTGAATTAATCTAAATTAAAATAAATAAAGATTAAAGTTAAAATAAATTACAATAAAATTACAATTAAAACAAAAAATTAATTTTAAAAATTTAAAAAAAAAATTAATAAAAAAATATAAAAAATTAAATTGAAAATAAAGTAAAATTGAAAAAAAAAATTAAATTTAAAAAAAATTTTAATTAAATTAAATAAAATTCATATAAATTAAAATTAATAAATTGAAATAAATTATTAATTAATTTTAAAAATTTAAAAAAAAAGAAAAAAAATATAAAAAATTAAATTAAAAATAATTAAATTTAAAAAAAATTTTAATTTAATTAAAATAAAAATAAATCAAAATTAAAATAAAACAAAATTCATATAAATTAAAATTAATAAATTAAAATAAATTATTAATTAATTTTAAAAATTAAAAAAAAACGAATAAAAAAATATAAAAAATTAAATTAAAAATAGATTTAAATTAAAAAAAAAAATTTTCATTTAATTAAAATAAATGAAAATTCAAATAAAATAAAATTCAACAAAATTAAAATTCTACAAAATATTAAAACTTTAATTTTAGCGTTTAATTTTTAATCAGTTCGGCAAAAAGAAAATAATTAAATTTATATTTTAAACAAACAACAAAATTTCAACAGCTGCGCAAACTTATCAAAAAAAAAACATAAGTGCGAGAATACTTAATGGAAAATCTCTTGAAAACTCGCCGAGAATTTATAACATTTGAATCTAGTATAAAAGCACGTGCAACATTATTATGAGTGTTATAATATATATATATACATATAAATATATATAATCTGAACATATTATGATTATGTCAGAGCAATGCCGACCGACCGGCCCACTTAGCCATAGAGTGACAGCGACAGCGCCATCTTCCCGAGACACTCCAGAGATATTGATAAGACTTTTGCTTCGAAATGTTTATGGAAATGAAAACAAAAGGGAGGCGACCAACTGTAGCTAACCCAGATTCGCAACAATACGAATATATATGTATATATATGTATATATATATAGATTATGAATAGGACAAGATTAGTTTTTATATTATAATATATTACATTATAATACTAAAGATTATATATAAAAATATATATATATGGCATTATGTTATCATATATAGGAAGTATAGGTCATATATATATATATAGGAAATTACCTTTAAATTTATCTGCCTTACGATATAGATGACTGTGCATCTGTTTGCCTTCATAGAGTTGCATGCCTTCAATTTCGGGCATATCGGGTTCCGTATAATGTCCATTGCAGACATAAATGAAATCATAATAAACCGGATCGCAAGTATCATTCACATGATCCCAAACATAAACCTATATTTATATATATATGTGTATATTTATAAAATGTATTATATATATTAATTATATTGAATGGAAAGTCACGATTTTAATCACTAAGCGAAATTCATATGAAATAATAATAATAACAACACGTCACAACGCGTCACAACATGTCTACAATAAATTTTATAACGTCAGCACTCACCTCCCAATCATCCAAACGGGGTCGAACCCTGATGACCTCGTGCTGCAACTTAATATGTGGCCGTAGCTTAAAATGATCCGCATAGGAGCGTAAAAAATCAAGCACTTGTTGCGATGTAATGAAAGATTCCTTAATCTCACTGGGATACAAATAATCAGGATAACCCATCACTTCCTTAGGTAAATTTGTGCTAACAACAAACAAAACAAAATAAATTAAAATTTATACTTGTACATCGATAAGATCATTTAAAGTTTTAACTTACCGTAAACCTTCATACATGCTACTATGAACTTCATCATTTGCATCCTTGGGCATCTCCTCAGAAAATATCCAGGTGCCACCAATATCGGTGCCACGCTCATAGGCAACAGCCTCAAGGCCCGCCTCTAGTGAGTTTTTCAAGGCGCATAATCCCGCTGTGCCGGCTAATAGATATTGCATAGAACTTTTCATTATATTGTTTCATTTTTTGTATAATATAAATATTATTTACCTCCAATAACACAGACGCGACTTTTCTCGCTGATTGGTTTCTTAAACATTTTTCAAATTATTATTCTCAGCACTTTTTCTTATATTTATTTATTTATTTTTTTTATTATTATTATTCCTTTGTGGAGACCTTTCTCGAGGCGTCTCTCGCGTTCGCCGAGTAATCAATGACTATTTCATAGGGCCATAGCTTACATATGTATGTTCACATGTCCATAGAGCATGTGTGACGCTTGGCGCTACAATGCAACATCTTTTTACAGGGTCGCTTAGTTTTCACATACACTTGATGACAAAACAAGTTTTTTTTTTTTAATTATTTACAAAGTGAAAATTAACAAAAGATTTTTTATTTATAATTTAAATAAAATTTTTAAATTATATTTTTATTATATTTGTAATTTATTTTATATATATATTTTTTTTTATTCGCATACTATAAGTAATTTTATAAAAATTTTCTTATCACAATTAATTGTTTATTTTTCATATCTTGATTTATTGCAGCGCATTAAAAAGTCGACTTGAACAAAAGTATACAAATGGCGCTGTAAACACTTATCACATTTTGTCATATAACTGAAACGTCGACGCTTACGTTGCTGCGTTAACGTCGAAGTCAACGTCAGCGTCAGCGTCAATGAAAGTACTGCCTGTGCTTCACAACAATGTAATGGAAATGCGTGACGAAATCAAAACGCAATTTGCTGGCTGTTGCTGCTGCTGCTGACTGCTGTTCAACTCAATTCCAGTTCAACGAGAGTGAAATATCTCTCAGCTTTGTTTTCTATTGCTCTCTCTTTCGCTGTCTCGCACTGTCTTCTATTTCTACTGCTACAGTCACTGTGTCAAGTCAGTTTATCAGCCTATTTTTAATAAGGAAACAAAAAGTTATCAGCTGGAAATGCGCAGACTGTAAAAGATCTGATGTTAGCTGCTGTCACTTCTAACAGCATGCAAAATGCATACATGCATATACACTAACATAAATATATATGTATGCATATGTATGTGTGTGTGTGTGTGTGTGAGTGTATGCAGCTGTTTAATTGCAGAAGACCTACAAGAAGTAGCAACCAAAATTAATAATTATGTATAATACTTCATCAGAAAAGTTCAATTAGTAAAAATGTCAAGAAAATGTCATTTGATTGCTTGTTTTTTTTTTTTTTGGTGTGAGGAAGCCAAAGTAATTGCGTTGATAGTAAATAATGGATTAGATTTCAACAGCACGTTAATAGTAGTAAATAGTAAGAATAGTAAACAAGGCCTGATAAAGGTTAAAGTACTTTTAATCAAAAAAAAAAAAAAAAAAAAGTTGAAACACGTTATCAAGTATGTAAGAATAAGTTTAATTTACCAAGTAATCATATTGATCATGGCCACTGTTAACGCAACTATTGTTAATGTCAGCTAAAACATATGCTGTTAGGCAGCACTGTTAAACATAGCACCTATACATACTGTTAACATGCTCTCTAAGCATCTATTATTCACACTTAACACAGGCAATGTTAATTGCCGCTTATCATTAACATTAAGTAGAACATCTGCTAAAACATATGCTGTTAAGCAGCACTGTTAACTTAATACTTATATACTGTTAATTTGCTCTTATTCTCTAAGCATCTGTTATCTATAGTTATCACATGTGACTGTTAATCGCTGCTTATCATTAACACTAAGTAGAGAAATGTTTGTTGCGTAAAATACACAGACAGCTTAATCTCTAATTAAAAAGATAAGAATGCTTATTTGTTTGTTTTTTTTAGCTTAGATTTTGTTTTATTACAAAAAGAAAATAAGAAGACACGGATGAGCGTAGACAATTCTAATTGGCTGCAATATAACACAGCCTAAAAAATAATTTCAAATAAATGCAACAATTCTGAATTCTTCTTAAATTTGATATATAGCATCATTCAAAGATTTCATTACACAAACTAAAACAATTTACAATTTGCCCGTAAGCTCTGGCACAGCCTTAAATAGATCAGCCACTAATCCAATATCAGCAACTTGGAAAATTGGTGCCTCGGGATCCTTATTGATTGCAACAATTGTCTTTGAATCCTTCATGCCAGCCAAATGTTGAATGGCACCAGAAATGCCAACAGCAATGTACAATTCTGGAGCAACAATTTTGCCAGTTTGTCCAATTTGCAAATCGTTGGGCACAAAGCCAGCATCGACGGCAGCACGAGATGCACCAACAGCAGCATTGAATTTATCAGCCAGATCGTAAAGGAGTTTGAAGTTATCACCCGACTTGAGGCCACGTCCACCGGACACAATGACCTTGGCGCCAGTTAATTCGGGACGATCGGATTTCGTCAATTCTTGTGAGACAAATTCACTCAAGCTGCTTGCATAATCTCCAGCAGGTGCTTGTTCGACGGCACCGCTGCCACCACTTGTGGCAGCTGGGGGGAAATTTGTGCCACGCACTGTAATGACCTTGACAGCATCCTTGGACTTGAGCGTAAGTATGGCATTGCCAGCATAAATGGTACGAACAAATGTATCCTCAGATTTCACATCAATAATTTCTGATATGGGCGACACATCCAATTTGGCGGCAACACGTGGCAAAACATTTTTACCAAATGCTGATGCGCCGGCTAAGATGTGTGTGAATTTAAATTGAGATTGAGCTGCAAGGACCAATGGGGTTAAGGATTCGGCCGTGAAACCTTTAAAGGCGGCATTTTCGGCAACCAAAACTTTGGTCACACCTTCAACCTTGGCAACAGCTTCCGATGCCTAGAGAAAAGAAAAGTACAATAACAACAATAACATAAATGTTAATTCAAATTGATTATGCAAACTAACAGAAAGTAAAGCAACAAAAACAACAACAACAGCAACTACTTACGGGACCGCACTTGGTGCCTGCTACGAGAACTGTGACGTCACCACCGATCTTCTTGGCCGCCGTTATTGTATTTAATGTCAGCGGATTAAGTGTCTCATTGTTGTGCTCCGCCACGACCAAAGTGCTCTTGCAACGCTGTAGCTTTAATTTATTAACAAAATGTTAATTTACATATATATATTATGTGAAAATAAAATTTTCAAAGTGATCGTCGATTCGTAAATACTTACAAAGCTGCTGCGCACCAAATTGCGTGTATTGCTGGCAAACATTTTAACGCTTAAGCTGTAAAAATTACAATGTTGAATAAAAAAATATTAATTATTTGCAACAATAAAATTAAATTAAAGTATAAATTAACTCAACGTACATCGCGCAGAAAGTCCAAAAGTCGTTTTGGTCACAGCTGTTAGCGGATTGTCAATATTTAGTACATTTTCGCCGCTGTTAATTAACAGCACATGCTGTTGGTAAGGTGGCAACGCCAGCACAAGAACAAAACAGCTGACATTCTATATAAAATGTGTGATTTTTTTTTGTGTTTTTTGCAAGCATGAGTCAAAATTAAATGTTTTGAATATAAGTAAAATAATTAATTAAAATTTTGAATTCAGTTAATTGCAGTAACAAACATGGTTAAAAGTATACCAGATCGGTAAGTAATTGTATTAATTAATTGTTGCTGCGTTGTTTTGATTGTTGCAATATTGCCTTTGCGTATTCTTCTTCTTTCTTTTTCTTATGCTACAGTTGGCTTGATTATCAGCCGATTGGTAAACGAATTGCGGGAACGCGTTTTATAGCATTCAAAGTGCCGCTGAGTCAGGTATGTTTACTTCAATTTTCCCCCTCTTCCCCCACGCTGTGCTGTCTGCGAAACTTGTTTGCAGTCAGGCAGAGAGATGAGAAGTTTGATTGATGTTGAAATGCGGCGACCACCCGAGAGCAAGAGTAAGAGCAAGCTCTAAAAATAAATAAAACAAAAAAGGGTCAAACGCAATAATAATTATGCATATAAAAGTGGCAAGTGGTACACAGGACCTCACACAGGACACACATACATAGAAAGGGCTCATTGAATATTTAATTAAATTGTTTTTGCTTAATTAAATAACGCCAAGACAACAGCGACACAGCGAGTGATGATGCTACCAGCAGTTACTGTTGTTGCTGTTCCGGTTGCTGTTGCTGTTGCTTCTTTTGCAGTTTCTTATTAATTGTTTTTGCCTCCGGCCTGTCGCATAAATTGAGCAATTTTAACATGTTTTTGAATATATTTATTGTACATGCAATATTTACCTTACAATTTTTTTTTCTGTTTTATTTTGCAGCATGTCAATGAGAGCGTCGAAGAGAAAGAACTGCGCTTGGCGCCAGACTCACTGATAGCGACAGTGCCAAATTTGGGTTTAATTATCGATTTGACAAATACCAATCGTTATTACAATCCACAGGTATGTAAAAAAAAAAAAAAAAAATTTTTTATTTTAATATTTTGAAAAATTATTTTTCTATTTGCAGACATTTACGAAACGAAATGTTGAACATCAGAAGCTAATGATTCCTGGTAAACAAACGCCAGAAAATAATCTTTCATTAAGGTAAAGTATTAAAATAATAATAATAATTAATATAAATAATAATAATAATTAATATAAATAATAATAATAATTAATATAAATAATAATAATAATTAATATAAATAATAATAATATTAATATGAATGATGATAATAATTACTATTATTTTAATACTTTACCTTAATGAAAGATTATTTTCTGGCGTTTGTTTACCAGGAATCATTAGCTTCTGATGTTCAACATTTCGTTTCGTAAATGTCTGCAAATAGAAAAATAATTTTTCAAAATATTAAAATAAAAAATTTTTTTTTTTTTTTTTTACATACCTGTGGATTGTAATAACGATTGGTATTTGTCAAATCGATAATTAAACCCAAATTTGGCACTGTCGCTATCAGTGAGTCTGGCGCCAAGCGCAGTTCTTTCTCTTCGACGCTCTCATTGACATGCTGCAAAATAAAACAGAAAAAAAAATTGTAAGGTAAATATTGCATGTACAATAAATATATTCAAAAACATGTTAAAATTGCTCAATTTATGCGACAGGCCGGAGGCAAAAACAATTAATAAGAAACTGCAAAAGAAGCAACAGCAACAGCAACCGGAACAGCAACAACAGTAACTGCTGGTAGCATCATCACTCGCTGTGTCGCTGTTGTCTTGGCGTTATTTAATTAAGCAAAAACAATTTAATTAAATATTCAATGAGCCCTTTCTATGTATGTGTGTCCTGTGTGAGGTCCTGTGTACCACTTGCCACTTTTATATGCATAATTATTATTGCGTTTGACCCTTTTTTGTTTTATTTATTTTTAGAGCTTGCTCTTACTCTTGCTCTCGGGTGGTCGCCGCATTTCAACATCAATCAAACTTCTCATCTCTCTGCCTGACTGCAAACAAGTTTCGCAGACAGCACAGCGTGGGGGAAGAGGGGGAAAATTGAAGTAAACATACCTGACTCAGCGGCACTTTGAATGCTATAAAACGCGTTCCCGCAATTCGTTTACCAATCGGCTGATAATCAAGCCAACTGTAGCATAAGAAAAAGAAAGAAGAAGAATACGCAAAGGCAATATTGCAACAATCAAAACAACGCAGCAACAATTAATTAATACAATTACTTACCGATCTGGTATACTTTTAACCATGTTTGTTACTGCAATTAACTGAATTCAAAATTTTAATTAATTATTTTACTTATATTCAAAACATTTAATTTTGACTCATGCTTGCAAAAAACACAAAAAAAAATCACACATTTTATATAGAATGTCAGCTGTTTTGTTCTTGTGCTGGCGTTGCCACCTTACCAACAGCATGTGCTGTTAATTAACAGCGGCGAAAATGTACTAAATATTGACAATCCGCTAACAGCTGTGACCAAAACGACTTTTGGACTTTCTGCGCGATGTACGTTGAGTTAATTTATACTTTAATTTAATTTTATTGTTGCAAATAATTAATATTTTTTTATTCAACATTGTAATTTTTACAGCTTAAGCGTTAAAATGTTTGCCAGCAATACACGCAATTTGGTGCGCAGCGGCTTTGTAAGTATTTACGAATCGACGATCACTTTGAAAATTTTATTTTCACATAATATATATATGTAAATTAACATTTTGTTAATAAATTAAAGCTACAGCGTTGCAAGAGCACTTTGGTCGTGGCGGAGCACAACAATGAGACACTTAATCCGCTGACATTAAATACAATAACGGCGGCCAAGAAGATGGGTGGTGACGTCACAGTTCTCGTAGCAGGCACCAAGTGCGGTCCCGTAAGTAGTTGCTGTTGTTGTTGTTTTTGTTGCTTTACTTTCTGTTAGTTTGCATAATCAATTTGAATTAACATTTAT
>JBAMBR010001583.1:0-19519 GCA_037044475.1 Zaprionus obscuricornis
CTTCCATCATCTGCGCGAACTGCTCCCACGTGATACAATTATAGTTAGTGAAGGTGCCAATACTATGGATATTGGTCGTTCAATGCTATTAAATGAGCAACCCCGTCATCGTTTAGATGCTGGAACTTTTGGTACCATGGGTGTCGGTCCAGGTTTTGCTGTTGCTGCTGCACTTTATTGTCGTGACTTTGCACCTGGTAAACGTGTTCTTTGTGTGGAAGGTGATAGCGCTTTTGGCTTCTCGGGTATGGAAATTGAGACAATGGTTCGCTATAAGTTGCCCGTTACAATTGTTATTGTAAACAATAATGGAATCTATGGTGGATTTGATAAGGATACCTTTGAGGCAATACGCAGTGAAGGCGATTTAACACAAATGTAAGCACAAAAAACCAAAAAAAACATTTCAGATTTAATTCAGTTTAAATGCTAATCTTATCATTTATAAAAACTTTTTGTGATATTCATAAATATTTTTAGTACACCACCATCGGCATTGGGTGTTCAAGTGCGGTATGAGGAGATGATGAAGATGTTCGGCATGAAGGGTTATTTCTGTACGGAAATTGAACAATTGCAGTCGGCCATTAAGGCTGCCAATCAATTAACGGATAAGCCAACGATCATTAATGTCGCAATTAGCCCATCGTCAGATCGCAAACCGCAATCTTTCAATTGGCTAACAGAGTCCAAACTCTAAGGCACAATCCACAACAACAATAATAATAATAATAATAATAACACGTTTTTTATATAAGCAGAGCACGATTTACGATTTAGTTTTTAAGGCACAACAAGTTTCGCGCATTCCTAAAGATTTTCCAAAATGCATTTGCCACGATATTGTCTTTGTATATACACACAAAAAAAAAAAAAAAACAAAATGAATTTAGAAAACAAAATGCAATTTTTTATAAAGTCAACCAAATTGTAGAATATTCTAAAAAAAATTCTTTTCATTACCAATAGGTTTTTCTTTTTAAACATGTGTGTGTGTGTGTGTGTGCAGCAAAATTCTTCGCTCAGTTGTTAGTAAAATTATATATATATATGTATTGACCGGCTATAAAACACTACAATGAAGCGTAATGCATCAATTATTCAGTCGAAATTGCATTTTTCCCTTTCGTGCACTTTTATAAAATTGATGAACAATTTTACTTAATTGTATTTGTATTTGTAATGATTTTAATGAAATGTTGTTTGTTGATACAAGAAATTGATGTACGAAATAATTGAGAGCAAATATAGCATACTGTTAGAGATATAATGTTTAACTAAATAGCTTTTAGTTTTATTATTATTTAAAACATTAAGAAAGTATGCTATATAATCGTACTGCTGATTCTATAATTTTGTAGTAGAAGTTGACATTTTAAAATGATGCATGTTCATACAACTGTAATTACTAGATATATCTCAATAATTATTACGCACCATTTCCGCTTCCAATCCCAAATAATGTAGAAACCAATTAAAATCAACCAGTCGACCCTTGTGCAAAAATGGCAGCTTAGGGCATAGCTCAAAAGCGATATTAAGGGGCGCAATGTCGGGCACATGATCGGCACCCATATTAAAGAATGCCAACACATCGCGCACCTCAATCTCACCATGAGCATTGCGTTGCAGCACCTGTAGTATATCCTCGACTAGCTCCAAACTGAATGGTAGGCGGCAACCACGTAGTGTTGAACGTACCATTGACTCTGTAATATATGGCTTACATGTTGGATTAATGTGACTTAGATGTTCCGTTAATTCTTCAATATTATTCCATAGGGCACGTTTTAGTTCCAATTGAGCCGCAGCACGTACATGATTGCGATCACAACTTGGCGGTGGCATTTGTTCTGCCGAAAAGTAACGGCAAACAGTAACAATTTCATGATTCAATAGTGATTCCTTTGGCAGATAGGACATTAAGGTTGATTTAAGAGTGTCATAACTAATGGTAGTATGATCGTTAAGATCAGCATCCGGTTTGCAGCGTAATACAAATTGTTTATAGTGTGGACGCACAGCTTCACGTATTTTTGTCATAATTAAATTTATATTGGCCACAGAAAACTAAGCAAGAAAACAAATTTGAGGTAAATTCATAAAAAATAATATATATACAATTAACTTTACCTCGCTGGGATGATCTTCCATATAGAGTAAAGTAAACTCATCGGCCGATATAATATGGAATATGTGATCCTTTAGATTAACTGTGGAACCAATATAAAAGTCACTAGCACGAAAATATTCTGGCCGTGCAGAGCTAAATTTCTCCTGCCCTGGCAATGGCACACGCACTCGCTTTAGAAATTCTCCACCCACAAATCCAGAATTACGGCGTGCCACTTCATAAACCTGTACTGTATCATCAGCCAAATAATAGCTAATCACAAAGCTGCGTTCACAATTCTCTCGTATGACAGACATTAGTTTGGCCCCGAAGCGCAGTATGCAGCCATCGTATTTGAAGAGTTTCTTGAAATCTGCTTGCGGTGCCTTTGGTTCTACGGTAATACAATTGCCTTCGGAGTCCTCGTAACTGCCCCAACCATTGTAAGGTGGTAAACGACGCACTTGACCCTGCGGCAAAGGACGTTCATCACTGCGTTCAGGTATCAGTTGCGGCGTAAACTCCTGTGTGCCATACTAAAATTACAGGATGAAAATTTATTATAGATAGACATACATATTATATACTTTCTCTATTTACCTTCTGTCTGTAGTAATGCTGTGTAAACTGATCGCAACTAGTAAGAATTACACTGCGTCCGAAAACATTTAATACTGCACCAATTTGTAGATCCTGATCTGTATAGTATTGCACTTCCCTCTGGCCAGTGTTTAATGGATCTGCCACATAACGTACATCTCGCATATTAGAGCCCAGTACATTTAATAATGTTACAGCAGTTTGTTGGCCGGGCAGAGCTAAACCTGTAAATTCTTTAGGCAATTTTCCTCGTTTCAGAAATGTGCTAGGTCCCTCACGTCCCGAGTTTCGTGAAAACTTTTCCTTAATATCGATTGTATCATCTGCCAAATAATAGCATATATCCAATTTACGAACATCACCAAATTCAGAACGATCATTCCAATAGCCTTGAAACTTAAGAACACTACGATCAAATTCCAAGAATTGAGCAAAAGCATGACGCTTTGGCAGCGCACTTGTCTCTGGTCGTTGCTGTTGTTTAAGAGCCGAACGTTTACGTATCTCTGTAGTAGGATCACTATGGAAAGAAGCAAGATGATCGATAGATTAGAGATCAGTTTAGATTTATAGTATGTATTTATTTTACTTGGGTTCGACTAGAGATACTGGCACTGTAATACCGGCACGATGCAGAAATTGTCGGGTGAAGACATCACAGCCGCTGATATGATACATGCGATCAAAGATCTGCACATTTGTATCAACATTAAGATCAAAGATCGAGATGAACTCACGATCGCCAGGTGGCATTTTTGGTATTCGCTGACGATGCACAAGACAACCCTGTGGTATGCCAGAGTTTTCAACCTTTGGCTCTGTAATTTGCATGGTACCATCCTCCAAATAGAAATAGATTTTCACTTTTCGCACCTGATACGGAGCATGATAGATTTCCGTTAATGGTTCCTTGAAATACGCACTAAAGCATAGCACTTGCTTATCGTAGGCCAACCATGGTGGTAACTTTGTTGTCATCTTTGGTGCCCACAAATCCCCCAATTCTGCAGAGACAGGTGGAAATTTTGGATCGACAAGTGGACCATTTGGTTCAACCAATTCAGGCTCCCGACGATCCGATAGCATGTGTATTCCCTGATAGTGCATTAATGTCTGTCGCCGTGGATGACGATGTTTGCTGTACTGTATGTAGAGCAACGGCATCAAAATGTGTTAATCAATCATTAATTAATCAATCAGCTGATCAACATTAACATTGATAATTAGAAAAAAAAAAATTCATACTCACGTCATAAAATTGAGCACCTGGCAGCAGAGGCATTCCCGGCAATCGCAACATTCTAACGGTAAATTTTTGCCAAAAATTTTAACTAATTTTTTGCACCTCTAAATTTAGATATTATTTATTTTGCACCGAAATTTTGTTTTGTTTTGATTTTTTTTTATTTTTTTTTTTTGCCAAAAATTGCTGTAAATTAAATTTTGTATAGTTTTTGTATAAACTAAAGATAAACTGACATTTTCGCTATTCGATAAATGGAACAAACAACACTATGGCAATGCCGTAGTTTGCCATGGCAGCAACAACAATAATAACAACAGTAAGAGCAGCAGCAGCAGCAACTGGTAGCTGACTGTGCGCAATGTGGGTTGGGTTTAGGTTTGAGTCATTGCGGTTTTGTGGGTTGGGTCGCTTGAAGCAGTCAAGGAGTTCTTTAAAGCTGAGACAAGGCAAGACATAGACATATAAACTGAGACCGTGTTGCACTACATGATTGTCGGAAATTTAAATTGAATTATTTTAATATTATTTTATATTATATTTATATTATAATTTTTATATTTTAATAACATTTTTAATGCAAACTTTTCAAATTCCTTTTTATATATCTGTCTTATTATTATTTTTATTATTATTTTATTTTTTTTTTTATATATATATATTTTTAGTTTTTTTACATTGATATTGCCATTTGTCAAATGAATCAATTAATACGTGTAGAAGAGCCCTAGAAGTAATTATATATATTATTAGTATCCACAAAGATGAAACGATGCCTATCCACCTATCCGATGAGACAAATTGACCGCATAGAATATATGCAGACACTATGGAAATGTGTTAATTGAGCGGACATGCAAAAGTAGGAAACCCGCCCAAGAGCACGTGAACTTTTCTCACACCTCTCACTCTGAGTCTAGCCATAGAGTCCCGAGGTAAAGGCCAAGACAAATGCAATCGGAAGCTGACATAAACGGTCAACCGCTCGAAGAGGCAACACAAGCAGCGGATAAAATGAAAGTTTTGTAAGTTGAAAATTACAAATTTTTAAATTTAAATCTTTTACTTATTGTTATTAATTTTCAGTGTGATATTCTTTTCACTGTTGTTAGCGCTGGAAGCTACACAGGCGCAGAGCGCTAATTTAACTGCTTGGCGCCATCATCGTAGACAGAAACGTTTCCTTATTTATCAAGACGGTGGTGTTATAAAAGTAAAAAAAAAAAAAAAATTTTAAATTAAAAATCAAATATTATTAGTAATTTATTTTAATTAAATTATTACCAATTTTTTTTTTTTATTTATAGATGGTAACAGGCACAGCATTTCCTGTTGACTTCGATGAGAAACATCCATGGCGTCAGCTGGTCTGGCTAATGAATTATCATTATCAATTTCGAGAGCCAACATCACCAGTCTATTGGTGGAAACTATGGGAGCGACGATCTCTCAGTGATATCAAGGGACCATTACAGCTAAGCAAAGAACAACAACAGAAACTGCAGCAGCAACAAGTTGAACTTGAAGAAACTGCTGTGGATGAACCGCAGCAGATGCTTTACGAATTTGCCATCGAGTATATGAATCAACGTGGCCAACAGGGCAGAGATTGTCTGCAGCGTTTGATCTGTGAGAATGGTCAAGTACATGAGCACAGTGGACTCTACGCACAACTGTTGCATCGTTTGCTTAAGTATGTAGCAATGTTCGGCAATTTTAGAGTATTTCAATTAATTTAATTTTCAATTCCATTTGTAGACCTCATCGATCACTGGATAAAAGTTATCTGGATGCCTATAGAATGGGCAAACATGGTGTCAACTGTCGTAGCGCATATCCCAAGGCAACACATTGTCTGCTTGATGATTATGTGCATGTTCATGAACGTGGTTTGACGCAAAGTTATATCTAAAGTTACCTGATAGATTTCTCTAATTATCCTTAGAACTACTACCGTATAATATCATTTGTATGAGATAGTAGCTACGATAGTTTGTCAAATCTGAACTTACAAAATATTCTACATATATCCCCTGGAACTTATAAAATTAAATGGCGCCGGTTGCCATTTGTATTATTGGGACATTTTAATAACATTAATAATAATAATAATATGTATCAATCATAATAATAATGTTCACTCAACAAGCTTGAAGGCATTTTAAATAGTAGTAGTAGTAGTAGTAACATTTATAAAACTAACAACTAATTAAACATTGCTAATTTTATATACAAACATTTACAGTCTGATATTGTCTAATTGGCTTAACATACGTATGTATATTATTTAGTCATTATCATTATCGTCATCATCATCATCATCATCATCGTCATCGGAAACTTTCCAATCAACTTGATAATATTTCTTTGTATTATTTGAAAGCCAACGTAAAGCGCAGTTTTGTGTACAAAAATTACAGGTGAAAAGTTGCTTCGATGTGCTGCCGCGTCTGCAGAAAAAAAAGATCAATAGAAAATGATTAGCAAAATGTTAAACACTAATACTAAAAATTGTTTTTTTCATTTGACAATAGAGTTTTAACGTTGTCTTTACACGATCATTCTATAGTAACACTAGGATAATGCTAAAAAAAAAACAACCTGAATTACTAAAAGAACAACATTTGACTAACCGCTTGACCACCATAAAATAATATGATGTGTACAGACAACTGGAGCAATTGGAAGTGGTACAACGAGCAATTGCACCATTATTTATATGCGCACTCATATATGGTTCGGGCAACAGACGATGCAGTGCTGCATTCTCATAGACAGGCAGATGACGATTGATAGTTTGCACTGCATGCAAACAATCATCGTAGAGCGTTACTTGATTCTCTGGCGATGGTATGGCAAATATTTTACGTGTACCAATTGGTAGTAAGAGACGTCTTTGTGTCTCTAATTCACGCACCCAGAAGAGACCTTTCTTTGAAATGGAGCTGCAAAAATAATAAACGTAAATTTATATACTGCTTAAAGCTGATAGACTTCTATACTCACATTGGCTTAAATTTTTGTCTATTATCATAGAAATTTTGATAGAAACGCTCATAGATCATCGGTATATAGTTAACCGATGATTATGAAAGATGCGATGGTTCATAAATTTGGAGAGTCTGCCGAAATATATAGAGACACCTGTATGAAAGAGAGAGAGAGAGAGAGAGAGAGAAATCTTATGATCTTATGACACACTCTACACTTACGATCGGCGGCAAGAGACTGCAACATCGGTAGATTTGCAATGCGTTCGGGTAAATGCAGTAGCGCCTCATTGTCGCTCACATTCAGCTCGTTGAGGCGAACACATTCACTAAGTTGTAGGGGAAGACGACGGAATTGATTTTTGGCAATGTTTAGATGCTCTAAATTGCGCAAGCTGCTCATTTCTATAGAAGTGTAGACAATTATTATTATTTATTTATTTCTTAGAATTTAAATATCATTTTAACTTACCTATTGGAAGTTCAGTTAATTGATTACCACTAACATTTAATTGTTGCAAATTGAGCAGCAAACCTAAAGTCTTTGGCAAATAACTTAATTCATTATTGGATACATCAAGAAATTCAAGATTCTCCAGCATATAAATATCGACAGGTAGTTCACTTAAATTATTACCAGCCAAATGTATAAATTTTAATGTTGTTATATTAAGCAACCATTTGGGTATCACGGATATATAATTCTCTTTGAGATAGACCTCTTCAAGGTCTTCATATAGAAATAAATCCATGGGCACATCTTTAAAATTTAAATAGCTCCAGTGTAATATTGTTTTATTCATATTGATTATTATTATTAATTTAATTTTTTTTTGCTATTGTTACACAATTTATTTATTTTTTTTTTATTTAATTGTTATAGACGTTTTAATTTATTTGATTTCTTTGTTTGGTTTTTATTTTTGCAGTAAAGTCAGCTGTATTTTCTTTTATTTATATTTATTTATTTTTTTCTTTTTTACGCGGTCATGATCAAATTTTGGCATGCGGCGCCTTCACTGTCACCCATTAAACTGGGGCCCCCCACAAAAAAAAAACAAAAAAGAAAACAAAAAACAGTCGAAGAAAATCTCAATACACAGGCGACGGGCAACAGTTTGCTCTTGTCGCCACAAAAATTTATCTAACTAAATTTTGTCTCTTAAAACACAAACATCAACAAGAAATAAAATCAACAACAACATTAATAACAATAATACAAAGATGTTGAAATTCTCGCAGTCACATTAATAATATAAATTCTCTGCTGCTTATATATATTTTTTTTCTCTTAAATATAGTTAAGTTAAATATTTAAATTTATTTTTAAATACATATAAATTTATTTTTTTTTTTATTTTATTTATGTATTTATTTTTGTTTTTAATGTCGTAATGTTTCCGCCTGAAAGTGTGCCTGAAACTGCTGCAAAAGTCAAAGCGGCAAAGCTTTTTTTTGACACTGACATTGAATTTTTGTATATGTTGTTGTTGTTGTTATTGTACTGCAAGTGGCAAGTGCATTCATTTGCCGCATGTTGTTGCTGTAACTTTTGTTGTTGTTGTCACTGTTTGTTGTTTATGTTAATTCAAGGTCGTTGCGGCTTTTAGTGAAAGTTTTTCTTATATATATTTATAGCATGGTTCAAAAAACGAATTTACAGTTGTACTAAAAGCTTTAGCTAACACGCAAAAAAAAGCTTAGCCAAGTTTTAACCCTCAACTTGAGTTTATATATCTTTTCTTTATTGTAGCGTAATTTAATTTTTTGATTAGCTGAAGAAATAGTTAGTCAAAACTTGTTCAAAAGATATTTTTGAAAATTACAATAAAAAATATAATAAATATATAAAATTGATAAACAAAAAAATATAAACACATTTTCTGTACATTATAAAATCTACAGTATATTGCCATAAGAACACAACAGACTAAAATAATAATTATTTTACATAAATAAACAAGTGTCTTTACGTTTATTTATGGCACAATAAAATAAAACGTAATGTATGCATTTTTTTTTTCTTTCTTTCTTTGCATTCAAATATTTTAAATTTATTTTGACTAGTTGACCGACAGTTTTTGCACTTTTGCAATTTGTTGTTTATTAAAAGTATCCTGGGTAATAATGCCCATGATGATGATCATGATGATCATGATGACCATGATGATGATGATGATGATCATCATAATAATCATTATGATGATGATGATGATAATAGGGCGATGAATATCCATAGTATGGCACAGCAACTTCAATAGGCAGCGGCAGTCCAACTGTAATAAATTGTGGCATTGGCAGAGCCTCAATCGTGTCCAAAGCAAATAGCAGCAGCAGGCACAAAAAAAGTGCGAAAAACGCGCTAAAGACTTTCATTATAATCCAATGTTATCTGTATAACGACTGTGCAGAGACTATGCCGAGAGTTAACACACATCTCTTATATATATACGATTTGTACACTCGTATCAAAATTTGAAATGTAAATTTCTCCAGCAATTAGCAAACAAATTTATATATATAAAAAAAAAAAAATGTTTTTCCCCGCACGCAATAGAAATTAGTATGTTCAATAAATAAAATTCCTTTATTATTATTTTTTATTATTATTTTTTTTTTTTGCATAGCAAATTGTCAACAAACTAATAAAGCTCGACACCGTTTATCACAATTCTGTTGTTTTTTTATCTTTCACTTTTTTTTTTATATAAGAAAAAAAGGGGACGTGTGTACTTACGCGCCCGCCCTAACATCGATAGTTAGGAGCTTAAAATCACGATCGCTAAGCAAATTCCATTTGTAGCCCAATATTTGTGTGATTTCACGTTCGACAGCCTCATAGGAGCGTGAATTACGTTTTAGCCATAGATAAAAATCATCGCTCCATTCGGGATGACGTGGCCAATCGCAGCGCAGTATGACAGCAAAACGTCGTACATATAATTTTTGTAAATTCTTTGCCGTATGCGCTATCAGTAGCAGCGTTGAAGTTGAAATCTTTTCTCGTATGACCTGATATGAATGAGATTATATATATATCAGTATATATTTGTAGTAATTAAAGCTTGATCATCAGCTCACCAGTGTATCCATATTAAAGCTTTGACGACACATAAGCAGCAATAGGCTATCAATGCGATTATGAAATGGTTTTGGGCTGCTAAAACGTGGCAACAGCTCATGACCATAAACAGCCAATGTATTCTTATACTGATCCATCATACGTATAAGTAATTCGGTTCGTATGCGTGCCTGCGGTGCACAATATGTTATGCTATGTACTGGCGCCTCGGGCTGTATGACAACTTCACCATCAACTAGATTTTCCATACGCAAATGTACACGTAGGCGTGGATTAATCATTTTTAAATTACGCCAAGCTTTAACATTACAGGGAGTTATGGCCAAATGATTTGGTGTATAACAGTTTTGCAGCAAATGCATATGTTGCAGTTTTGTATCAGCTAAAAGTGCAAGTACATCATCATCAATATTCTGTGGTGATATTGTAAGTACCTGCAGACAGGGATAGAGAGATAGTTTAATTATATATATTAAATATATATTTTATATAATATAATCAATCATGTTACCTGTAAATTAAAAAACATTCCAACATGCATAATGGGACAATGTGTTGTTGTTACATTCACAAGATTTAATACACGCATTTTGGTACAACAACTGCAAACGACTTCATCGAGCAAATGATTTGCCTCAAAACGTTCTAGTACAAAATCAATTAATTTCAACGTATGCAATTCCGTTAGACGCATCAATAGCTCCTTGAGACCCTTTAATAATTGTCCGCCAGTACCAAATAGTTTTAGTCCCTCTGGATCGTTACGTTGTGACATGTTGCAGGGAAAATGATAAACTAATGAACGAATACGTTGTCCCATGCCAGCCAAATCTTTCTGTGCATTTGCTTCGCTGCCCTAAGAAAAAAATTAATGAGAATTATTATTATATAGAGAAAGAGTATAAATGGAAAAAGAGTATAAAAGAAAAAAACTGTACCTTATCCATGCTCCATGATAACATTGTCATAAATTGATAAATATTATTGAAACTATGCGATGGACGAAACTCAATGCCACGCAAATATTTACCAATACGTGCTAGACAATTCTGTGTACGCATATGATCCAAGCAATATTGCCAGCCTGAATAATAGTTATATTTGGGACGTGTTAGTGTACGATCATCGACAACAAAATTATCCCAGACAGTGGGTAAATATAAGGCGCTATACCATTGTCTGCAGACCTAAAAAAAAAAATCATCAAAATGTGAATGAGAGATGCAAAGAGACAAGAAATATGCGAAGAGAGTGAGGAGAGTAACTTACAAGACTAGCGTAGTAACGTTCTCTGGGTGTTAGATGGTACAAATTTCAGACATTGGTATAGCACACTTTGATGATTTTTTTAGGTCTGCAGACAATGGTATAGCGCCTTATATTTACCCACTGTCTGGGATAATTTTGTTGTCGATGATCGTACACTAACACGTCCCAAATATAACTATTATTCTGGCTGGCAATATTGCTTGGATCATATGCGTACACAGAATTGTCTAGCACGTATTGGTAAATATTTGCGTGGCATTGAGTTTCGTCCATCGCATAGTTTCAATAATATTTATCAATTTATGACAATGTTATCATGGAGCATGGATAAGGTACAGTTTTTTTCTTTTATACTCTTTTTCCATTTATACTCTTTCTCTATATAATAATAATTCTCATTAATTTTTTTCTTAGGGCAGCGAAGCAAATGCACAGAAAGATTTGGCTGGCATGGGACAACGTATTCGTTCATTAGTTTATCATTTTCCCTGCAACATGTCACAACGTAACGATCCAGAGGGACTAAAACTATTTGGTACTGGCGGACAATTATTAAAGGGTCTCAAGGAGCTATTGATGCGTCTAACGGAATTGCATACGTTGAAATTAATTGATTTTGTACTAGAACGTTTTGAGGCAAATCATTTGCTCGATGAAGTCGTTTGCAGTTGTTGTACCAAAATGCGTGTATTAAATCTTGTGAATGTAACAACAACACATTGTCCCATTATGCATGTTGGAATGTTTTTTAATTTACAGGTAACATGATTGATTATATTATATAAAATATATATTTAATATATATAATTAAACTATCTCTCTATCCCTGTCTGCAGGTACTTACAATATCACCACAGAATATTGATGATGATGTACTTGCACTTTTAGCTGATACAAAACTGCAACATATGCATTTGCTGCAAAACTGTTATACACCAAATCATTTGGCCATAACTCCCTGTAATGTTAAAGCTTGGCGTAATTTAAAAATGATTAATCCACGCCTACGTGTACATTTGCGTATGGAAAATCTAGTTGATGGTGAAGTTGTCATACAGCCCGAGGCGCCAGTACATAGCATAACATATTGTGCACCGCAGGCACGCATACGAACCGAATTACTTATACGTATGATGGATCAGTATAAGAATACATTGGCTGTTTATGGTCATGAGCTGTTGCCACGTTTTAGCAGCCCAAAACCATTTCATAATCGCATTGATAGCCTATTGCTGCTTATGTGTCGTCAAAGCTTTAATATGGATACACTGGTGAGCTGATGATCAAGCTTTAATTACTACAAATATATACTGATATATATATAATCTCATTCATATCAGGTCATACGAGAAAAGATTTCAACTTCAACGCTGCTACTGATAGCGCATACGGCAAAGAATTTACAAAAATTATATGTACGACGTTTTGCTGTCATACTGCGCTGCGATTGGCCACGTCATCCCGAATGGAGCGATGATTGCAAAAACTGTCGGTGGAGTACCGTCAAAATAAATTTAAAATATTTGAATGCAAAGAAAGAAAGAAAAAAAAAATGCATACATTACGTTTTATTTTATTGTGCCATAAATAAACGTAAAGACACTTGTTTATTTATGTAAAATAATTATTATTTTAGTCTGTTGTGTTCTTATGGCAATATACTGTAGATTTTATAATGTACAGAAAATGTGTTTATATTTTTTTGTTTATCAATTTTATATATTTATTATATTTTTTATTGTAATTTTCAAAAATATCTTTTGAACAAGTTTTGACTAACTATTTCTTCAGCTAATCAAAAAATTAAATTACGCTACAATAAAGAAAAGATATATAAACTCAAGTTGAGGGTTAAAACTTGGCTAAGCTTTTTTTTGCGTGTTAGCTAAAGCTTTTAGTACAACTGTAAATTCGTTTTTTGAACCATGCTATAAATATATATAAGAAAAACTTTCACTAAAAGCCGCAACGACCTTGAATTAACATAAACAACAAACAGTGACAACAACAACAAAAGTTACAGCAACAACATGCGGCAAATGAATGCACTTGCCACTTGCAGTACAATAACAACAACAACAACATATACAAAAATTCAATGTCAGTGTCAAAAAAAAGCTTTGCCGCTTTGACTTTTGCAGCAGTTTCAGGCACACTTTCAGGCGGAAACATTACGACATTAAAAACAAAAATAAATACATAAATAAAATAAAAAAAAAATAAAATTATATGTATTTAAAAATAAATTTAAATATTTAAATTAACTATATTTAAGAGAAAAAAAATATATATAAGCAGCAGAGAATTTATATTATTAATGTGACTGCGAGAATTTCAACATCTTTGTATTATTGTTATTAATGTTGTTGTTGATTTTATTTCTTGTTGATGTTTGTGTTTTAAGAGACAAAATTTAGTTAGATAAATTTTTGTGGCGACAAGAGCAAACTGTTGCCGTCGCCTGTGTATTGAGATTTTCTTCGACTGTTTTTTGTTTTCTTTTTTGTTTTTTTTTTGTGGGGGGCCCCAGTTTAATGGGTGACAGTGAAGGCGCCGCATGCCAAAATTTGATCATGACCGCGTAAAAAAGAAAAAAATAAATAAATATAAATAAAAGAAAATACAGCTGACTTTACTGCAAAAATAAAAACCAAACAAAGAAATCAAATAAATTAAAACGTCTATAACAATTAAATAAAAAAAAAATAAATAAATTGTGTAACAATAGCAAAAAAAAATTAAATTAATAATAATAATCAATATGAATAAAACAATATTACACTGGAGCTATTTAAATTTTAAAGATGTGCCCATGGATTTATTTCTATATGAAGACCTTGAAGAGGTCTATCTCAAAGAGAATTATATATCCGTGATACCCAAATGGTTGCTTAATATAACAACATTAAAATTTATACATTTGGCTGGTAATAATTTAAGTGAACTACCTGTCGATATTTATATGCTGGAGAATCTTGAATTTCTTGATGTATCCAATAATGAATTAAGTTATTTGCCAAAGACTTTAGGTTTGCTGCTCAATTTGCAACAATTAAATGTTAGTGGTAATCAATTAACTGAACTTCCAATAGGTAAGTTAAAATGATATTTAAATTCTAAGAAATAAATAAATAATAATAATTGTCTACACTTCTATAGAAATGAGCAGCTTGCGCAATTTAGAGCATCTAAACATTGCCAAAAATCAATTCCGTCGTCTTCCCCTACAACTTAGTGAATGTGTTCGCCTCAACGAGCTGAATGTGAGCGACAATGAGGCGCTACTGCATTTACCCGAACGCATTGCAAATCTACCGATGTTGCAGTCTCTTGCCGCCGATCGTAAGTGTAGAGTGTGTCATAAGATCATAAGATTTCTCTCTCTCTCTCTCTCTCTCTCTCTTTTTCTTTCATACAGGCTGCTCTCTTATATATTTACCGGCAGCACTCTCCAAATTTATGAACCATGTGCGCATCTTTCATAATACATCGGTTAACTATATACCGATGATCTATGAGCGTTTCTATCAAAATTTCTATGATAATAGACAAAAATTTAAGCCAATGTGAGTATAGAAGTCTATCAGCTTTAAGCAGTATATAAATTTACGTTTATTATTTTTGCAGCTCCATTTCAAAGAAAGGTCTCTTCTGGGTGCGTGAATTAGAGACACAAAGACGTCTCTTACTACCAATTGGTACACGTAAAATATTTGCCATACCATCGCCAGAGAATCAAGTAACGCTCTACGATGATTGTTTGCATGCAGTGCAAACTATCAATCGTCATCTGCCTGTCTATGAGAATGCAGCACTGCATCGTCTGTTGCCCGAACCATATATGAGTGCGCATATAAATAATGGTGCAATTGCTCGTTGTACCACTTCCAATTGCTCCAGTTGTCTGTACACATCATATTATTTTATGGTGGTCAAGCGGTTAGTCAAATGTTGTTCTTTTAGTAATTCAGGTTGTTTTTTTTTTAGCATTATCCTAGTGTTACTATAGAATGATCGTGTCAAATGAAAAAAACAATTTTTAGTATTAGTGTTTAACATTTTGCTAATCATTTTCTATTGATCTTTTTTTTCTGCAGACGCGGCAGCACATCGAAGCAACTTTTCACCTGTAATTTTTGTACACAAAACTGCGCTTTACGTTGGCTTTCAAATAATACAAAGAAATATTATCAAGTTGATTGGAAAGTCTCCGATGACGATGATGATGATGATGATGATGACGATAATGATAATGACTAAATAATATACATACGTATGTTAAGCCAATTAGACAATATCAGACTGTAAATGTTTGTATATAAAATTAGCAATGTTTAATTAGTTGTTAGTTTTATAAATGTTACTACTACTACTACTACTATTTAAAATGCCTTCAAGCTTGTTGAGTGAACATTATTATTATGATTGATAACATATCATTATTATTATTATGATGTTATTAAAATGTCCCAATAATACAAATGGCAACCGGCGCCATTTAATTTTATAAGTTCCAGGGGATATATGCAGATATTTTTTGTAAGTTCAGATTTGACAAACTATCGTAGCTACATTCTCATACAAATGATATTATACGGTAGTAGTTCTAAGGATAATTTGAGAAATCTATCAGGTAACTTTAGATATAACTTTGCGTCAAACCACGTTCATGAACATGCACATAATCATCAAGCAGACAATGTGTTGCCTTGGGATATGCGCTACGACAGTTGACACCATGTTTGCCCATTCTATAGGCATCCAGATAACTTTTATCCAGTGATCGATGAGGTCTACAAATGGAATTGAAAATTAAATTAATTGAAATACTCTAAAATTGCCGAACATTGCTACATACTTAAGCAAACGATGCAACAGTTGTGCGTAGAGTCCACTGTGCTCATGTACTTGACCATTCTCACAGATCAAACGCTGCAGACAATCTCTGCCCTGTTGGCCACGTTGATTCATATACTCGATGGCAAATTCGTAAAGCATCTGCTGCGGTTCATCCACAGCAGTTTCTTCAAGTTCAACTTGTTGCTGCTGCAGTTTCCGTTGTTGTTCTTTGCTTAGCTGTAATGGTCCCTTGATATCACTGAGAGATCGTCGCTCCCATAGTTTCCACCAATAGACTGGTGATGTTGGCTCTCGAAATTGATAATGATAATTCATTAGCCAGACCAGCTGACGCCATGGATGTTTCTCATCGAAGTCAACAGGAAATGCTGTGCCTGTTACCATCTATAAATAAAAAAAAAAAATTGGTAATAATTTAATTAAAATAAATTACTAATAATATTTGATTTTTAACTTAAAATTTTTTTTTTTTTTTTACTTTTATAACACCACCGTCTTGATAAATAAGGAAACGTTTCTGTCTACGATGATGGCGCCAAGCAGTTAAATTAGCGCTCTGCGCCTGTGTAGCTTCCAGCGCTAACAACAGTGAAAAGAATATCACACTGAAAATTAATAACAATAAGTAAAAGATTTAAATTTAAAAATTTTTAATTTTCAACTTACAAAACTTTCATTTTATCCGCTGCTTGTGTTGCCTCTTCGAGCGGTTGACCGTTTATGTCAGCTTCCGATTGCATTTGTCTTGGCCTTTACCTCGGGACTATATGGCTAGACTCAGAGTGAGAGGTGTGAGAAAAGTTCACGTGCTCTTGGGCGGGTTTCCTACTTTTGCATGTCCGCTCAATTAACACATTTCCATAGAGTCTGCATATATTCTATGCGGTCAATTTGTCTCATCGGATAGGTGGATAGGCATCGTTTCATCTTTGTGGATACTAATAATATATATAATTACTTCTAGGGCTCTTCTACACGTATTAATTGATTCATTTGACAAATGGCAATATCAATGTAAAAAAACTAAAAATATATATATATAAAAAAAAAAATAAAATAATATAATAATAATAATAAGACAGATATATTAAAAGGAATTTGAAAAGTTTGCATTAAAAATGTTATTAAAATATAAAAATTATAATATAAATATAATATAAAATAATATTAAAATAATTCAATTTAAATTTCCGACAATCATGTAGTGCAACACGGTCTCAGTTTATATGTCTATGTCTTGCCTTGTCTCAGCTTTAAAGAACTCCTTGACTGCTTCAAGCGACCCAACCCACAAAACCGCAATGACTCAAACCTAAACCCAACCCACATTGCTCACAGTCAGCTACCAGTTGCTGCTGCTGGCTGCTCTTACTGTTGTTATTATTGTTGTTGCTGCCATGGCAAACTACGGCATTGCCATAGTGTTGTTTGTTCCATTTATCGAATAGCGAAAATGTCAGTTTATCTTTAGTTTATACAAAAACTATACAAAATTTAATTTACAGCAATTTTTGGCAAAAAAAAAAAAATAATAAAAAAAAATCAAAACAAAACAAAATTTCGCGATCATACTACCATTAGTTATGACACTCTTAAATCAACCTTAATGTCCTATCTGCCAAAGGAATCACTATTGAATCATGAAATTGTTACTGTTTGCCGTTACTTTTCGGCAGAACAAATGCCACCGCCAAGTTGTGATCGCAATCATGTACGTGCTGCGGCTCAATTGGAACTAAAACGTGCCCTATGGAATAATATTGAAGAATTAACGGAACATCTAAGTCACATTAATCCAACATGTAAGCCATATATTACAGAGTCAATGGTACGTTCAACACTACGTGGTTGCCGCCTACCATTCAGTTTGGAGCTAGTCGAGGATATACTACAGGTGCTGCAACGCAATGCTCATGGTGAGATTGAGGTGCGCGATGTGTTGGCATTCTTTAATATGGGTGCCGATCATGTGCCCGACATTGCGCCCCTTAATATCGCTTTTGAGCTATGCCCTAAGCTGCCATTTTTGCACAAGGGTCGACTGGTTGATTTTAATTGGTTTCTACATTATTTGGGATTGGAAGCGGAAATGGTGCGTAATAATTATTGAGATATATCTAGTAATTACAGTTGTATGAACATGCATCATTTTAAAATGTCAACTTCTACTACAAAATTATAGAATCAGCAGTACGATTATATAGCATACTTTCTTAATGTTTTAAATAATAATAAAACTAAAAGCTATTTAGTTAAACATTATATCTCTAACAGTATGCTATATTTGCTCTCAATTATTTCGTACATCAATTTCTTGTATCAACAAACAACATTTCATTAAAATCATTACAAATACAAATACAATTAAGTAAAATTGTTCATCAATTTTATAAAAGTGCACGAAAGGGAAAAATGCAATTTCGACTGAATAATTGATGCATTACGCTTCATTGTAGTGTTTTATAGCCGGTCAATACATATATATATATAATTTTACTAACAACTGAGCGAAGAATTTTGCTGCACACACACACACACACACATGTTTAAAAAGAAAAACCTATTGGTAATGAAAAGAATTTTTTTTAGAATATTCTACAATTTGGTTGACTTTATAAAAAATTGCATTTTGTTTTCTAAATTCATTTTGTTTTTTTTTTTTTTTTGTGTGTATATACAAAGACAATATCGTGGCAAATGCATTTTGGAAAATCTTTAGGAATGCGCGAAACTTGTTGTGCCTTAAAAACTAAATCGTAAATCGTAGCAAATGGACGAATATCAGCCTGAATGGCTACTGATGCTACCACAGAATTGTGCAATTCCTCAGGACAAATGTCCACTTGAATAAACTTGACATCTTTATCATAACGGGGTGAGCGTCCAAAGTGCAGAATCCAATTAAGTCGTGCACCCAACAACAGAACAACATCAGCCTTCTGCAGGGCCAACGTACGAGCAGAGGATACACATTGTGCGGCAGTGTCAGAGACAACACCTTTGCCCATGGGTGTAGGCAGGAATGGTAGATTTGTGTTCTCAATAAAATGACGCAGTGTATTCTCTGCATGCGCATAGGCAGCACCTTTGCCAACAATCACAAGAGGCCGTTTGGCCTTACGAAGGAGCTGAGCAGCGCGAATAACATCATCGTGTGGTGGATAAGCCAATGGTGGTGCTGGATGCGCCAATGTTTTGTAGATGCGATCTTCTTGTGCCTTCGATTGCAATATATTGCCGGGGAAATCCAGATAGGCAACGCCGGGACGACCATAAGTAGCATAACGAACAGCCTTCTCTACATGCAATGGTATCAAGGCAGCGGTTGGTGGACGTGCAGCATACTTGCAATAGGGACGCGA
>JBAMBR010001584.1:0-57570 GCA_037044475.1 Zaprionus obscuricornis
TTTTTTTTTTCTTCTAACAATAATTTCAATTAATTTGCGACCTATTTAAGGTCATTCACATAATATAAGAAGAAGGTCTCTTTACTCTAGGTATGTATACAAAGCAAACAGCTGTCATCAGTTGTTGTCAGCTGATCAAGATTACCTACACAATTGATCTATCTAAGTGAAAACATTACGTTCTTGATATGCGACAGTTGACATTTTTTTTGGGGGGATTCACTAATTGACTTTTTGCTTTTACTCTGATATGTATACAAAGAAAAGAAATCAAATTTACTGTTAAAGATCATTGTACTTAGAGAGTCTTAATAAGAGATCATAATATCAGAATAGGGGGCTAAAGTTTCCAGTAGTGTTGAAGTTTTCCATCGATCCTCCAATAAAATAGAATAAAGAAATTAATGATAGAAAATTTTTGATTAGCGTTTTCAGTAATGTTGAATTACCTATTGTCGTCGTTGTGTATATAGTCTAGGATTTACAGCAGAACAAATTGATATTAGATTCTAAATATTTTTTAAATAATTAAATTAAAAAATAAAAGCAAACAATTTTTTATATAATTTTTTTTTTCATATATTTATGCAGCTCACAGCGCAGTTTTTTTTTTATTACTAATTACAAATATATGTATGTATATAAATTAATAAAAAATTAGTATATATATATATGTATTTTTGCCTTTAATATCACAGCCAATTGATCCGCAATTAAATGCAGGATACAAGGAATTTTAATAGATTTTGGCAAGTAAGTATTTTCTAATTAATTAAGTGAATCTTTCATCCATTTAAAACCCCCCAAAACAGTAACCCATTTACCCAATATATATATATATATAATCCATTAATACATCTCATCGTTGCCATAATAGACATACTCGTGACACCAATCCTTAACGCTATCATCATTATTACAGCACATAGGATATATAATTTCAGATTTAGTAACTTTAGCACAACGCATACATAATTCCATTGTTGATTGATTTATTTCACACTGTTGCACCTTTAATATTGTCTCTGGTGGTAAATTACCAGGATATTCACTTGGATCCACCAATAATTTCGCTACATTCGCACTGTCTGACGTTGAAGGTCTGCAATATGTTCTACCGAAACATAGACACGCGACCAGAAGCAGTGTCAGCATTAGTTTGTTGTTGAATTTCTAAAAAAGAAAAAAAAAACAACAACATAAAATAAATAAAAGTTTTATACACTTGATTAGCTAAGTACTACTATTAACCGGCGTCGGTAGTTGATGAAAAATGAAGTGTACGAGAAAGTCAGCTGAATATGTCAACGAAATATGTCATGTGACATACGACACATGGTTACAAATTTTTGTTTTTTGATGCCATTTGATGGCATTTGCCTTTGCCATTGACCTTATTTAAGAGTTCTTTGTGGGATTTATAAAATATATAAATTGTGCTTAAATCTGGTTCAAATTAGTTCGACAAATAATAATAATATCATGTCAATTTTCATGTAACCAGCGAAAACAGGTTTCTGCATTAAAGAAATTTTCTTAATTATTTTTAAACACTTTTGATAAGGTAGCTGTAACATCAGTGTAGACTTGATTTAACATCAAAAACAACCTTGAAAAATTTTTCACTTATTTGAAATTTTGCTAAAGTTTATATCAAATTTTTCTTAGTTATTTTTTTTTTTATTTGAAATGAAAGATGATAAAAAATATATTATGCATTATTTGTTACACTCTCTCGCTCTCTTTCTAACTCAATTATTCTCTCTATGTTATCAAATATATTATAAAATGTATTTTAAAACCATAAAAAAAAATCGTCAATAGGTTTGTTGAACCTATCTGAACTTTATTGTAAACATAACCGAATATTTTCTCTTCAAACTGGCTTCGGTTTTAGTATAGCAAATCCCAGATGTTTATACATATAGAAAATGTTGATTCTTCTCAATATATAAATATATACTCACTTCTTGAAACATTCTGTCTGAGTTTTAATACTAAATAAACTTAGCGAACGAACGATTAAAGTACGATTAATAAGACGGCGAGGACGTTGACAGTTTAATATAAATCAAATATACGAAATATACGGAATATATATAAATTTATATACATAAATATATATATTTTTTTGTATTTTTGTATTTCGCTATGCGATTTGATAGCAGAGCCGGCATCAACTGGAAGTCACTGTTGTCAGTGTCTAACGTTTTATACCACCAACCACACATTGCGCACCCACAATGCTTTGCACGCAGCAGCAGCAGCAGCAGCAACAGCAGCAGCAGCATGTCGCAGGCACAACAACAGTAATACACACTTCGTACTTCGGCAACTGTTCGTTAAACGTTTTTCTTGTCGGCTTGTTCGTCGTACATTAAACACACGAAGCTACGCGATGCGTCGTCGTCACTTGTCGTCGCTTGTCGTTCGTCTAGCAAACGGCTTCAGCGGGCATTGGTCGCTGTTACTGCTGCAGATCACAGCTGATTATTATTATTTTTTTTTTTGACTCTCTTGTCTACAGCTGCAAAGCGAGTGGCCAAAAATTATAATTTACTGTCGATTGATAGACAGTCAAAATACTCTCTTTACATTTTCTTATAATTTCAAATATTTTTTAATATTAAAAGAAATGCATAAAAAATCGACAAATCATATTATTCAAATCATATAATCATATTAAACAATATGCCTTACATAGAATTTACATTTACAGGGTATATGCACATTGAGAATATTATAAAAAAAAAACAATCACAGGTGGCCTCTGATTAAAATTACATGTAATACTTCAAGTTTGAAGTATTTATAAATTTTTATTGAAAATAAAATTAAAGAAAACAAATTCTTGGCCGATTTTAAAATAAAATAAAAATATTCTTTTTTTGCATTATCAAAACGTTTTCAAATTGTTAAAATGTTTGTTTTTAATGCAGCTCGTAGGGTTATTATGCCTTGCAAACTCTTCCAATGTCATCCTGAAATAAAAATAAACTCTATACGAAATTATAAAGTTTCAGTTGTTGGCGCTGGCGGAGGAATTGGTCAACCATTATCATTGCTACTTAAACAGAATCCATTGATAACACAATTATCAATGCACGATGTAATACCCGTCAAGGGTACAGCTATTGATATTGCACATATTTGTACATCCGCTCAAGTCGAAAGCTATGAGGGTTGTGAATGTGATCAAATTGTTCAGGCTGTTAAAGATTCGCATATTGTTGTTGTACCAGCTGGTAAACCAAGGAAACCCGGTATGTCACGTGATGAGCTGTTGGAATCCAATGCCGCTGTAGCAAAGAGTGTTGCATGTGCTGTAAGTGTATCATGCCCCGATGCATTAATTGCGATCATAACAAATCCATTAAATACAATATTACCAATGGTGGCCGAATTTTTAAAAACACAAAATTGTTTTGATGCGAAACGTTTATTTGGTGTTACAACATTGGATGTTGTACGTGCACGTACATTTATTGCTAAAGAGTTATGTGTTGATCCAAATTGTGTTAATATTCCTGTTATCGGTGGACACTCTGGTATTACAATATTACCCATTTTATCACAATGTACACCAAAATTCACTGATGATCAACAAAAAATTGAACAAATTACCAAGGATATACAAGATGCTGGTACTGTAGTGGTTAAAGCTAAAGCTGGCACAGGATCCGCAACATTATCAATGGCCTATGCTGCTGCACATTTTGTAAATTCTCTGCTGCGTGGCATTAATAATGAACCGAATGTTATTGAATGTGCTTATGTGGCATCCGAATGCACTGAGGCATCATATTTTGCAACGCCACTATTGCTGGGACCACAAGGTGTTAAACGTAATATGGGATTACCAGCATTGAATGATATGGAAAATGAGAATCTACGAAAATTGTTGCCCGAATTGAAAAAGAATATTGAAGTCGGTGAAGAATTGGCTAACAAAATGATCAATGGTTGTTAATAATATTATACAAAAAAAAAAACATAGAAAACATAGAAAATTATTAGATTGATAGATGCGATAGTAATAGTCTGAGTATGTACGACGGAGTATTGACAAAATGATTATGACGCCTCAGTCCTCTTCTTTACATATTCATTCATATTCAGAGAATCAAAACAGCACAAAAAAAAAAAAAAACAACCTATTTGTACATTATACAGATATAATATATATATAGAGTTATGTGTTATTATGAACATATTTAATACTACTGTTTTTACTATATATACATATGCGTATGCGTATGCTGGCACGGATCGTTGTAGTCAATTAGTGAAACATGATGCTATTTTATTTATATTTGTTTTTTTTTTTTATTATTGATAAGAAACTGAACTCTGTTGCATAGAGATTACAATGTTGACATGTACATATATGGGAAAAATCTGATTCAATGTTTGCATAATGCCAATGTCAATGAATTTCAATTCTTCATTGATTTATTTTTACATCTATGCAACTATTTCCGGATTTACAATCTTTTTTGTTTTTTGTTTTTGTCTATTTCACAAAAAAAAAAAAAAAATAGATCATAATAGATGTAATACGTGATCTAAGACGCATAAGCGTGAATTTCCCCCCCAGATATTTGAATAATAATATGTATAGGTTTACACATATCGCTTGCAGTTAATTAAAAAAAATATCGAGAGACTGTAACAATGTAATTCACGTAATTAGACATAGGAAAAAAAAAAACGACAAAAACAAGCAAGCAAATTGTGTTTGAATAGCAAATTGTAAATTCTTAGAAAATATAGTTATAGACGACAACAGGGAAAATCCCCCAAGAAAAATGCGTCATATATTGATGTTTTTTCTTCTTGTTGTTTTCTACATATTAGAAAAAATTATGAATTAAGTTAATTGAAATTTATTGACGTTTCGATAAGATATGAAAAAACAAAATCCTTAGAATTGCAAATTATTAATGAATTTACTCAAGAGACAAAGGGGCAGAGCAGAAGGTATGCTTACTCGACTCTCTAGAGAAGTGTAGACAAATTAAATCTATAGACGAGATATACAAAACATACACAAAGTAGGCGTAAATTTATTGTATATGAAATTATATAAAGTTTAGACAGATTTCGTTTTAAAAATTTAAATTTTTTTAAATTATTTTGGTAATGCTCTCATTAAAATCACTGAGCAAATTTAGTCAGCACACGTTGCACATACGTGGTGCATCACAGAATAGAAAACAGGAACAATGCGTAGCTCCAAATATTAAAGTGACAATTGTAGGAGCTGCTGGTGATATTGGACAACCGCTTGCGTTCCTCTTAAAACAGAATCCACAAATAAAAACACTTGCTATCCAAGATGAAGTCAATGTTAAAGGTATTGCAGCAGATTTATCACATATTAGCACAAAAACCGAAGTAAAAGCATTTCAATGTATTGAAGAACTTGGTGCAGCATTATTAAATGCAACTATTGTAGTACTATGTGCGGGTACTAATCGACATTTGGAATTAAATCCAGATGATTTAATGAAACTTAATGCACAGATGGCTATACAAATTGTTAAATTAATTGGTTTATACTGTCCTGAAGCATTGTTAGCGGTAATGATGCGTCCCGTTAATACTATTGTACCAATTGTGGCAAGAGCTTTGAAAGAATCGGAAGTGTATGATCCAAATCGTCTCTTTGGTGTAACCACATTAAATGTGGTACGTGCTAAAACAATAATTGCTGAATATTTACAATGTAATCCACAAGATATTCATGTACCTGTTATTGGTGGTCAAGCTCCTGGTACTTCTTTAGCGGTTATCTCTAAAACTATTCCACAACTTGATCTCAATCATATTGAGAAACTTCGTTTAATGAAATGTATGATACTTGCAGATATAGAACTATTGCTAGCAAAGAAATGTAAAAGTTTTGCTACTCTATCAATGGCATATGCTGGTGCACATTTTATTGATTCACTAATTTATGCGATTAATGGACAGAAAGGTGTCATTGAATACGCCTATGTGGAATCGGATGTAACAGAAGCAAAATTTTTTGCTTCACCATTGCTATTGGGTCCAAATGGTATTGTAGAAAATTTAGGATTACCAGATTTAGATGAATTAGAGGAAGAAGCATTGGGATATATTATAAAAAGAATTTGTGAAGATATCAGAAAAGGTTCAACATTCCCATTATGTTAATGTGATGACTAAAAATGTTCTAAGTATAGAGTCGCGTAAAATCATTGATGTATGTCTATTATTTTATTATCTAGGTACGAATAAAATTATATTAATAACATCTATTTGATTTTGTGTATAAATTAAGTTAAAGTTCATACTGGTAAATATGAAAACAAAAGCAAAAGTCTAACAAAACTTTCCCTAAGAAATTCGATGATTTTTTCTATATATAAAATTGATATACACACTCTAATAAAATATTATATAATATATTGAAATATATTATTATATAAATATATATATATTATATATTTCTATATTTAAAGACCCAGTTTTGCAAACAAACAATATATGTATTACGTACATTTGTAGTAGAACACTGATAATTCTTCCATCATCAATTGAAATATACTACAATACTAGAGTTATATTATTAGAGCTCTCTACTAAACATCTTTATATTTTTTTTTCTAGTATTTGTGAATAATTTATATGTTTGAGGTAGTTGGAATTATGACTATATAGTTCTATATATTTGATTTATAAATTGAGTCTGTAACTTATATAAAAATGATTTTTATATAATTTGGACTATATATAGTACTATTTGTATAAATATATAAACTAAGTATTTTTAGAGCCTACAAAGTGCATTTTCATTTTGTACTTTTAAACATTTGTTTGTCTCTTTGTTTTCGGATGTAAAAATTACATATGTACGAATAACCGATATATTATATATACGTTTAACGGATATATATACGAATATATACGGATTAGGGATATTATTCCATTTAAAGAAATATTAATCGAATTTCAAAAAATATTTGAATACTCTATAAACTATTAACAAATTATAATCTGTATCTGGATTTTTAGGAAAAACTATGTTAAATATTTTTATTCGTATTTTTTTCTGTTTACTTTATAAATCGGATGACATCATAGAGGAAATACCTTTACCTATAATTATATGTATGCCATATATGCCTAATATAGAACTCCTTAGTCCCTCAGTGATAAGAATCCTATGTATGCCTCATTTTTTTTGCAGGTGTCGCTGATGTTGTAGCTTACTTACCTTTGGAATACAACATGCTAGACTTTATAAGTGGTAATAAAGTTGTTTTGATCATAGGCTCGTTACCAATATGAGATCTGATTACCTGCATTGAAACTTATCGGATGATATTTTTGGGGGAGTGCTTAAACAATTGAAAATATATTTCGATTAAACAACTACTAAGAATATTAAACAAAAACAACAGTAAGAACAATGAGAACAACAATAAGAACAATGCCTTGGCCCCCCTTGATAATGAACCTTGCTCCGTGTAGATTAACTAAGAATATCAGTTGTCGGGGATAATGGACACGTCGTCTTAATTGGTCGAGTCATTATATTGTTTTTTTTGTTTTTTTTTTGTGTTTTTAATTAAAATTGTCTTGGGTCAGGGGAACACGCTTAAATTTTAATCAAAATTATTATCAATCTTATCAATAATTATCGATTTTATAAATCATAATTATTTTTCATAATGATTTTTTACAAATAATCTTTAAAAATAGAATAAATTCCATATCTGTGCTGGTCACACTTCGGAAAGTTTTTATGTATAATCTATAATTCTGTCTCTCTCTTTCTCACTCTATACTTGTAATTCCGTATATATGGTAGTTAATCAGATGGTTGTCAAGCGACACTGTGATACGGAAACAGTTCTTTATTTATTTATATATTTAAAGTATTATTATAATGTCTTGTCGTGTCTGGGGTTATTTATAAGCTCATATATATATATAAAGAAGTCTACAAATATATACTATATATATATATATATTATAATGGGTATGTTTACTCCGACAGTCTGCTTATCATTTTGCCATTGTTGAACAGGGTCGCTGTTGTTTGTCTGACACGGATGAGTAATTTCATCAGCCGAAATATCATCTGTTCCAGTAAATGTCAAAGTCTATTTGTTGAAAACACTATAAGCAACTAGCCAAAAATCTGACTAAATCTGGAAATTATATCATCTTCATTCTAGTTGATCTTTTAAAGTTCAAATTTTATATATTTATAGAAATAATATATTTTCAATATCAGATATGAGACCCTCCAAATTAGATATATATTTAGAGGGTCCCATATCTGATAATTGATAAAATATAAAATTTTCCTGGAAAAGTACTCTATAAATCTAAAAACTGTAAACAGATAAAAGAGGAATATACACTGATGGGAATAGCTCTTCTGTTAATTGCTTCTAAAATATGAATGATCTCATTTCTGCTTCTAGCTTTGTTTATTTCTCGTTAGTTAACAGGAAACCCACCACCCACAAAAAAGGGTCCCATAAAAAGAAATATAGAATCACGATAAGAGTTACCGGTGGTGAGTGCGTGATAGATGAAATGTTTCCACTAGAGATCCGCTATACGGATCGTCAACTTGATACCGATGTCTGCAAATGTTTTATTTTAACAAGTATTTGCGTTGTGAAATGAATGTTCGCCCACGTCTGCTGATAATGACAATACTCATAAATTATATAAAACATTCACCTCTAGTACATTATGTCTACACATGCTTAAGGTTAATTATGTTATAATGAAAGATGCATTAACAAAAATTAAACAAATTTTATAGAAATTTTCTATATTATATATTATTAGTTGTAATGGGTAAAAATTTATTGATGCTTCTTTTTATTGCTATTGCTATATAATATGAATTTTAATTAAATATTTAACTTTGTTTTAAATAATATTTTTTAAAATTTTTTATATATATTTTGTAAAAAAAATTTTACTATTTAATTTTTTTTTTTTTTTAATATTTCTTATATTATAATTGTAATTGGTAAAAATTCATTGATGCTGTTTTTTATTGCTACTGTTTTATTAAATATTATATGAATAATAATTAAATATTAAAAAAAAAATTAAATAATATTTTTTAAAATTTTTTGTATACATTTTATTAAGAAAAATTTTAATATTCACTATTTTTTTTTTTTTAAATATTTTTTATAAAATATTTTTTTTTTTACTTTTCAATTTTAATTTGAAATATTGCAATATTAAGCGAAATTCTCGTAAGTAACGTAAGAATTCGCACACGGCAAAGCTTTTGCTTATTTATACACAAACCAAAAAACGTTAGAGAAAAGCTATGCGAAAAGAAAGCTTTTTTTTTGTGTGTACAGTTTTTGGTATTTTTCTTAGCTCGGTTTTTGCACATTGATTTATATTGATTTGGAAACGCATATATAAATGTTAGAGAATCCAATGCACCTGTTCGCAGGCCGAGGTCAATTATTGTTCCATGCAACAATACAATGATAATGCAAAATTGTAAAAAAAAAACAAAAAAAAATAAAGTATGCCAGGGTTACTTTCTAGTGTTATTTGTAAGTCTTCCAAGTCTTATTTACATGTAAAATGACTTGAAACGTCAATATTGTGTTAGAAAAATGAAGGACTTGAAAAACGTAAAAAGAAAGAAAGAAATTGTATAGAAATTATGCTAATTGGTATCAATCAAATCAAATTAGATAAGCAAAATATGGTTCAAATTCATGAAGAGTTAATAGTCCCTAACGACAATTTAAATATGATTTATTAACAATCTTAATAAATTGTTATAAACAACATTACAATTTCACAATTTCTATCAATTTAAAAAACATAAAAAAAATTTAAATTTAAATTTATAATGATTTGATATATGATATATCATCATTGAAAATTTACATATTTTAATTAAACATTATTAAAAGAAATATTTTCTCCCTTTACATTTGTACAAAATATTACCGTAAAGTCTTTAAATATTTTATGCTACTGCATTGCATGCTACGTAAATTAAATCCTGTATTTTTTTTCTTGTACCATTGTGCAGGTCGGAAGCAAACAAAGATGCGTAAAATGAGAATCATCAATGGAATTACGGGTAAAGGGCAGCTGCATTGCACATGCGCGCATTGCAAACATTTGCGATGGATAAAAACATGAAAGAAAAGAAGGAATGAAGAAGTCGGAGGTTGATTGGCAATTCAACTGTTGAACAATCTACCTGCATGCTTAATGTTTTTGTGCAGATGCAATAGAGTGAAAAAAAATCTGATAACAAAAGAGAGACCAAAGAACAGAGACAGCAGCAGAAGCAGAAGCAGCAGCAGCAGCAACAGCTGTGCATCGTTAGCAGCTGCAACTCCCTCACACTTCTATACATACATATAAATAAATACGCAAGCATTAAAAGCAACAAGAAAGAAAAGAGCTCAACAAACGAACGCGCTGCTGTTAATTCACCGACAGTTAAGAGCACAACCAAAGAGAATTGAGAGTGAGACAAACAGTACTAAGGTATGAGATGAGTACAAGGGTAACAGTGGTAGGCTGTTGACAGCTCATATGAGCTTAACAGTCTGTTAGCATTGGCACTCTGTTAAATTAACAGCGTCGCTGTACTCTTTTGCTTTGAATGCGCTGTGCATTGCTCAACTAGAATTCAATTGTATCGGAAACTTTGCGGTGAACGGACGTGAAAATAAAATTCAGCTCTGCCTTGAAACCGACGTCATCGGTAAAGGCGTCTAACAAAAAAAATCGTGTTAATACAAAAATAGCAGCAAACAAAACAAAATAAATATTATACATAATATTACTTGTAGATATATCAGAACAAAAAAAAAATTGAAAGCTATAATAAACGTGAATAAAGACACAAACAAAAAAAAATTCGGCATGCGGTGCCGCTAAAATATCAACGCAAATATTTAAATAAAAAAAAAACAAAATACTTGAAACTAAGTGCGGCATATTTTCGAAAATTAACTAAAATAATTATTTAAAAAAAAAATAAAAACTTACGGCAGGACCGCCAAAGCGCTATTTTTTGTTTTTCAACAATATACAAAAAATAACGCAACCTGTAGCTCAAGCAGCAGCAGCAGCAACAGTAACTGCGACGTCAAAGTAAGCAGCAGCAGCGCAGCTGAGGCTTTGTACGTTTTTAGACTTGGAAATTACATAGTTTTTTTTGTGTTTTCGTAACGCGGAAGCTCAAAAAAACAAATCAAATGCAATTGCCTTAAATTGGCAAGTAAAGCAACAAGAAAAAGAAAAATAACAAAAACAAAACAACTTTTTAAATATACAATAACAACAAGAAGAAGAAAAACAAGCTTCAACATGTGGTGCATTGTGAATTTACCAAATGGAACGCAACAAGCGATCAAATTAGATCCCAAAGCCAATGGGCAAGAATGCCTTGAAAAGGTGAGCAAAATAACAATGTAAACAACTAAAATGTCACATTGAAATTGTAGATTTTTTGCAACAGCAAATCAACAACAAAATAAATAATACTATAATACTTAATGATAGACATTGAACTCCGTTACAAAAAAAATCAACATTTAAATTAGCAAAACTAATTCAACAATTACATCAAAGAAAAAAATAGAACTTTAATTTCAAGCGTAAAATTTAAAACATTTTTGTTATGAATATAAAAATGATTTCTTGAGTTCATTGAATTCTTTGGGAAATTTCATCAATAAAAAATACAATGTGAAATTTTTATTTTTTTTGTGGATTTAGTTGAAATATTAGCGTTAATTATCTATTTAAAAATGTATTATGAGTAATCGCGTCTAGGTTCATCAAGGTTCGTTCATATCCAACAAAACTTCTCAAGGTTCATTTCCTTAAGTTGATACAGGTTGACGACCCTGTATTAACACTTCTTTCCCTCGCTCTCACAACAAGTAAAGCTTTAATAATAATAATGACAGATTATTGTTGAGATTTTATTAAAATTGAACTTTGTACTTTTTATATGCATGCTATTATAGCGTATGTAAAAATTTCAACAACAACAACAAAATTGAAATTGAAATTGAACTTGTTTTTGCTTTAATACAATTAACTTTTACCGTGCCGAATTTGGAATTTTGTTTTCAAGCTACGCTTCCTTCTTATCAAATTTTGTTTTTCTTACTTAATTTTTGTTGTTGTTGTTATTGCTGTTGTTGCTGTTTTTGCGTATTGTTAATTTTGTTTTAAATGCCAAGCAAAATGCCCTTGACAAGGCGCTACGATGCGCTACGTTGTCGTCATCGTCATCGTCAACGACAACGACAACGACAACGACGACGTCGACGTCAACTTGGACTTGGACTTCGATGTATTATCCCCCACATGAAGTCGTATGGAGTTTAGCTTATCAGTTACCAAGCATATTCGAGGGCAAATACTTAATGCAATGCGCAAAAGAATATATTGTGAAAAAAAAGAAGAGGGAAAAACAGAAACGGAAATACAGAAACAGAATAACAGAAGAACAGAACAGAACAGAAGATTAAGAATCTGACATTGACAAAGATGAAAGAGTATTGAATTTCTTACTGTAATACGCTCATAAAGCTTAAGAGAGAATGTGAGTGTGTGAGTAAAATGAAGAGAGCAAGAGTAAGAGGATGAGCGATAGTTCTACTGTATATATGCAAAAGGTAGAAAATGTATTAATTTTAATATTTTCGAATATTAACCTAGTCATAAGCTATGCACATACAACGAGTGGACACTGTATGCGACAGTTCAATGTCCAAGTGCTTGGCGGTTATACACTTGAGACGCTCGCTCGAGGCTCGAGGCAATGGCAAACACTTGAGAAGCATTCGAATTGCTTCTTCAGTGACTTCGCAACAGGCAGGCCAGCAGCTCTATAGATATATATATATTCAGTTTTTAGCTACAACTACAACTACAGTAGCTACTAATATTACTACTACTACTTCTACTATTACTTTCAACGGTGTTGTCCATTGACTTGTTGTTGGCGACTCAGATTACGTAGAGAATTTTTTTTTTTTTGGCAATTCGACTTGTTTGTTAGCCTAATTAAGTCTTTTGCAGTATTTGTACACTGGGCCCAGCTGTGTGTGTGTGTGTGTCCCGGCTCTACACGGCTCGGCCCGGCCCCAATAATAGATTTCATTTTGTTGTTTGTTGTTTGTGTTCTGTGTGTGTTTGTAATCTAATCAGACAAAGTTATCAAAAGACTTGCACACACACACATATATATACAAGTCTAATATGTTCTATATATATATATACTACCTAGAACATCTACCTACATTTCTATCTAAATATATAAGTATATATTAATGGCAGTGTAAATATATGTTTGTATATACTGTTAATGCTCGTGCTTTACTTTACTTTACTTCCACTCCCTCCTTCCCTTTACCCTCCATGCCCACATTTCTCTCCTTTTTCTTCATTGCGTTGCCAAGTTTCTTATCGCAGCAACAGCAACAAAAAAAAAAAAGTTGAAAGCTCGACAACAGTTAAATACTATATTTTTTTTTTCTTTCTTTACTTTGTATTGTGTGCAGAGTTAATGATATTTTTATTTTTTTTTTTTTGCTTATCAAAGTTATCTGAACTCGCAAAACAACATTTAAAAGTAGTGAAAACAAGTTAAAGATAAGTAGAAAAAAAATAAATAAAAATACTTGAACAATTTTTTAATTGGATTTATTATAAGAAATCTCAAAATATCTTCAATTGATCTTTGACACTTATTAAATTTATTTATTTTTTTTTTAAAGTGGAATTTCCGTTATTTCGTTTATTAGAGAAAACCGGAATTAAATAAAATATAAAGCATATGAAATGATGCAATGTTTCCTTGATGATTTCATCACAAAAACCACAAAAAAATTTATATATTATATATTTAATATTCTTATTTTGATCATTTGATGTATTATTATAATTTTGCTATAAATTGTATTAAGTCGTTTCAATGTTAATATTATAATTGCTTTTAATCGAAATTCATATTTGAAATAAAATAATCAAATCAATTTCATGATAAGGAATATTGCATTACACTTTTGCATGACATTGAAATCGGTTAAATATATATATATGTGTATATGTCATACATGTTGTTGAACTTAAAGATGTGCAAATGAAGTTCAACGTTTTCACTATCAGTAAAACTGATAGAGAGGGAAAAATTTTGAAATGCTTGGTTACTAAGCATGTTCAATATATATATATATATATTATAATAATTCATATTCAGATTGATTCACATTTAAAAGTGTGAATTATTCATATATACATAATATAATATATATATATATCTTTAGGCAAAGTCTTTCCATTTGTCACGTTTTCTTAATATAGATAAAAAGAGGAAGAAAGAAAAAAAATATTGCCGCATTAATCTAGTAAATATTTAATCAAGGCCATGGATTTACTGCTTTTCATGTGTGTCATCACTCAAAGGGCATTTTCGTCAATTTTTGATTTAACATATTTATTTTTTCTTTGATTTGAAATTTCAATTTCAATTTTAATTTATAGTTATAGTTAAGTTATGATGCATCATATACAGTTATAGTTGAAAGTTATCAGCTGCGTTGACTAAGCGATGTAAACGTAGACAATATAACGCATCGATGGCGTCATCAACACATTATTGACAGTCCCCCAAGAGTCTCCCATGATGCAACGTAATTCTTATAATTTCACAATAAAAATTGTTGATTTTTAATATCAATAATATTTTAATCCCTTATGATTAGCTGCCTGTTGTTAAAGAAAATGCCTTCAAAGTGCCAATTAACTCCGGGAGTGCTGTCAATTACGACGTAATAGAATTTAGATTTTGATATATTTGATACATGTGTTTTCTACGTGCAACGCCATTAAAAAATTGCAATTTACAGAAAAGAAAAAAAATGTTTGTACTTTGATTTGCAATGAAAATTGTCCTAGAAGTAGAATCAGAAAAAAATAAAAGATTAGAGCAAATAGTATTATTTGTCATATCTTATCAATCAAATTTGTTTGGTTTAGAGTTTACAACTGCAAAAACTAGTTGTTATAGTGCAAAGTACAATGTAACATAATTTATGATGGCAACTTTAGATTTTCTTAGGATAGATTGTGTAGACGAAAATTGATAAATCATGAATATAATATATATAGGTATAATTTTATATAATATTATTATATATAATTATTATTTATTGTACCAAAAAGAAAAAAACTTGAAAGTTTTCCTAAGAAAACTAAATATTATAAAATATAATTGTTGAATCATATTTCTATATAGTAGTAGTAGTAGTAATAGTATTATATATGATGATTATATATAACTATAATTTAGTCTAATCAACACTCTTATAAACTCTAAGTAAAGAGTATTATTTGGCATTGCTTTTTTTTTTTTTTAGTAGTTAAACTTTTCTAGTCAATAACAAAAATTTAGTCTACTCATTTATATTGCTCAAGGGCTTACAGTGACTGCTAAAGGGTTGACGGGGGGGTGAGGGAGTGTATGTATGTGTTATGTAGACTGGTTGACTAACTTATGCTATCAACAAGCGAACAATCTCTATGTGTGTGTGTGTGTGTGTGTGGCGCATTTGTAGCCAAAAACAGATGCCAGATTACTGCAATTGCAATGCAAATGAACTGTGGCCTGCAAATCGTCCCCGATGTGGCGTGGGCGTGCGATAAGCTGACCATCATTTACTCCCGCCACTGTCCCTGCACGACAGCCCGCCTTTACTGCGTGTGGCATATATTACATACTAGCCTAGCATAGGCTTTATATTTAGTATATTGCATAATTTTTGCCTAGACGTTGAGCGCTTATCGTTAGTGGCTATTGAACTCAAGTAAAAGCAACAAGGAATGATGAATGTGAAGGGGCTGGGGAAGAGGTAGAAGAAGTAGGATTAAGTAACAATTGGAATTAAATGCTCAGTACTTAGAGCTTCATTTTGTGTGTGTGAGTGTGTGGGAGGCAGATATAAATACTGTGACGTCAGCAACAGCAGTGTGCGCCGTTTGCATGTCAAAGGCAAATTACAACAAAAATGAAAATGCAACGAAAAATGCAAAAAAAAAGAGAAGAAAAAAAATACAAATGAAAATGAAAATTGTTCATTACAACGATTCAAAATCCAAAAGCATTCAAAACTCAGCCAAGTGTATGTATATTTGTGTGTGTTTGTGTATGTGGAGGCGTCATTGCGTTGTGGATTGTCAGGGGCGCTGGGGTCACAGAGTTCCGTTATACATGGTTGTAATGGCAAAACGCTTTACATGCAAAATGCAGTCAGTAAATGAGAAACGAAGTGAAGGAATGTTTAGTTTTAAGGGATGACCGTGCACTGCAGTGCAGTGAGAGGCAAAAGGCAAAGAGAATTTTGTACTATGGGCACACATGCAACAGTTTTTCTCTTTTTTTTTTTTTTTGTTTTTCGCAAGTTGTTCAGAAATCTGTTTAGTTTTAATGAGTTTTACTGCTGCTGCTGTTGCCGCCGCGACTGCTGCTGTTAACTACTTGTTAAAGCGCAAAATGCACATGAAATTGTTTTTATTATTTTTTTTTTTGTAAATCACAATGACACAGTCAATAGTTGTTCTATATATCTCTATCTCACTCGAACGCTACATGTTTAAGGCCAATTAAAAGTTTTGCACAATTTTCAAGAGGTTTCAAACAGTTTAAACGTTCAATTGCGCGTAATACTTGAATACAGGGAACTAACTGCAATTTCCAACTAGAAATCAAAGTCTACATATAATGCACATGACGTTGCACATTTTGTGTGTGTGTGCCACTTGAGAAGTACGAAAAAAACACACAAAACTATGATTAACTCTGCTCTACGATATATATTTTGTTCTTGTTTTTTGTCCTGAATCTTGACTGTGAATAATGGGTGGAAAATTATTTTTTTTTTTTTTAGAAGTTTTGAAAATTTTAAATTGATTAAAAGTGATTTCATACATACAAATAAGCAAGTAACATGTGTCGACTTTAAGTTACCCGCAGCTAGAAAAATTTAACCTAAATTCTAGGAGAGCTACATAAATTTTCTGATTTCTTTATACGGTTGCTGGGTAGCAGGAAGAAGTATATAAAAATTTAGAAAAAAAAAAAATTAGGCCGGTCGCTGTTGTTATGCTATAAAAATAAAAAAAAAATCGATTTGGGTTTTGTTTTTTTCCAGTTCATATTTTTATAGTCATAGCATAAGTTGCGATAAGTTAGTCAAGTGTATTTTGATAAACTTTGTAAAGCAGACTGATAAGAAAATTTGTCGATAATGAAAGTAGTTTAAGTGTGTCGAAGCAACAAATTAGACACATAAAAAAAGCATAATTTTTAATAAAAAAAAAAAAAATGTAAGTAGTATTATCTGTAGATATAAAATGAAAAATGACCACTGTACATTATAGACAGACTGACGTCAGTTCAACGTATTGCAGTTGCCTGTCATTTTATTATTGACTGAAATCCTTATCAGATGTTCTAGCTGAACAATGTTAAAATCAGGAAGCAAAGAGAAAGAGAGTGAAAAGGGGAAGAGAGAGAGAGAGTGCGGGCGCGGACGCAGGTTAAGCTAACAAAAGAGAACAAGTTGTAGTGTGAGTGGCTGTGCTTTAATCGCGCCTTAGAACATGTTGAACAACATTCATTGTGTATAATTATATTTGCGCGCAGTGCTGTGTCAGTGTGCATGTTGAGATGATGTTAAGGCAAAAGCCATGCATGCAATGATGCAAAGACTGGCAAAACCAGGCAAACAACAAGAACAAGCTCAAAGTCAGGCAACGGCAACACGAGGCAGCTTTATAACCATATGCTATGAGCTTTAGACACTTTGATGCAGCAGAGGGGATTAGATAGAGATGGCAATACAGATAGAGATAGAGATAGTTATAGCTATAGTAAGAGTTGTATAGCCTGCACTCAAGTGCGTGGCAACAACAATTGAAAGGCGTCTCAGTCTTTGTTGAGGCAACATCTCAAGTGAGCCGGCAAAGCGGGTCAAGTGCAACAGCAGCCAATTTGTTTTACGTTGCCTGCAACAAAAGGAATTGCCCCTCTATACATACACATATATATATACATATATCTTCCGCCTTCCGTCAGTCGTTAGCCCTTTTTTTTTTTTGTTTTGCCTGCAGCTACAATTTAGCACAGCGTATAGCACATGGCAGTCAAAGTGATAGATACAAATGTATCTGCTTGTGAATCAGTTCGTTTATGAATACGCGAATATGAATACAAAAGTGATTGTCTGTCTGTCTGTCTGTGTGTGTGTGTGTATTTGTATTTGTGTATGATTAAAAATAAAACAAATTGAAAATAACAAAAGCTAAACGCAAACAGAAGTCTGAAACTGAAGCAAATCATTAACTTGCTCACTCACAGCAGCAGCAGCAACAGCAACAGCGACAGCGACAGCAGCAACAGACAAAACAGAAGAAAAAAAAAAAAAACAAGTTGAACATCACAACACAAGCATTGAGTACGATTATTTTATATTTTTGGCCTTTTGTTTTTATCGCTCACTCACACTAGCGCAAGCTCACTCTCTCTCTCTCTCTCTCGCACTCTCTTTCTCTTCCCGCATTGTGATAAGCAAAAAACCTGAAATTCCTTAACGACCGTCAACAAATGTCAACAACAGAAAACAAAAAAGAACAGAAAATGTATTTGAAATCGAAGAGACAGCGCAATAGTGTGACAGAGGGGGGAGGAAAGAGAGAGAGAGAGAATAAGGTGGCAAGAAATGATAAAGCTAAAGATATCAGCGCCAATCAAAGCGTAAATGATAAATAATCGTAAATAATTTCATTTGTTTTTCTTCTTTTTTTTTAATTCCTAAGACGCAATTTCTTTAGCACGCTGACTGCCAAGTAGTCCGCTTGTTGCTTGTTTTCACATACAATGAACGGGAGAGAGAGAGAGAGAGGGAGACAGAGCGAGAAAGAGTAAAAGGGAGAGGAAGAGCTGCTCATTTGTTTTGCCAGATGTCACATTTATTAATTATTTTCATAAATAATTTTTAATTAATTTTTAGCACTCTCTTTACTGCATCTGCCGTCTCACTTCAACACACACTTCACTTCAATCTGTCAATTGGCCTTGGCCCTAAAAAAAAACAAAATTATATATATATTTATATATATAATAAGGAAATTCAATAAATTTCTATATAAAAAAAAGTTTTTGATACTTGTATAACACTCATTACTGCCAAAAATATGAGAGAAAAAAACAAGAAAAGCAACAAAAAACAAAAAGAAAATAAAAAGTTTTCTCAAACTCAATTTGTGTGCTACAATATTTTGCAGTTTATTTAAAACACATTTTCATACACTTACCTTAGGCTTGAAGAGATGCTCAGCTGTGCTAGAAATGTTTGAGAATTATTTTTTTGTTTTTGGAATAATATAGAAATAATTAAAATAAAAATAAAAATAAATATTTAAAAAAGAAACAAAAAATAAAATATAAATAAAAAATAATTATTTTAAATAATAAATAAAAAATAATATTTTAAAAAATATTTTAAAATACTAAACAATATAATAGAAATATTTCAATAAAAATTAAATAAAAAATAATTAAAAAAAATATATATATAAAATAAATATTGAAATATTTATCAAGAAACTGAATAAAATAATAAAATCTTTCAGTAAAAATTAAATTGAAAAAAAAAATAAAATAAATATTGAAATATTTATTTAATAATAAATAAAACAAAATAAAATATTTCAATAAAAATTAATTAAAAAAATAATAAAAAAAAAATATTGAAATATTTATTAAAATAATAAAATATTTAAATAAAAATTAAATTGAAAAAAATAAAATAAAATATATATATATTTATTAAATAATAAATAAAATATTTCTGTAAAAATTAAATAAAAACAAAAATAAATTGAAAAAAAATATAAAATAAATATTTATTAAATAATAAATAAAATAAAGTATTTTAACAAAATATTTATAAATAAAAAATTAATTTTCAAAAAAATATATATAAAACAAATAAGTAAATAAATTAATATAAATTTAAACAAATTTAATTTTTATTATTCTTTACAATAATTTATCAGCGTTTTACGCTTCATTATTAAACAAGCTGTAATATAGCTGTCAAATATCTTAGATCTTCCGCATGCTAATACCAAATTCAGCTTATCAAATCATCATATAATGTCATATAAATATGGTATATATATATATATGGTATAACATGTATATGTTGTTTATCATATAGATATGTATGTCAAATACAAGTGTATTAAATTGTTCAACTTACCAAAAATAGTTGTTGTTCGTTGTTCTCGCCTTGGTTTTTTTTTTTTGTCGTTGACGTTCCTTGTCTGGCTTTTATCACATTTCTTTATGCCACAGTCTTCTCTTATTGCTGACTTTTTTTTGTGTTTTTGTTTTTGTTTTTTATTTCACTTTGTAGGTGTTATTCGTATTGTTGCTGTTGTTACTGTTTTCTGCTGTTATGCCAAGCCCCAGACTTGAAACAAATTTTAAAACGCAAAAAAAAAAACGCCGAACGAGATTTACCTATATATATATATACTATATATATATATCACTTCTTTCCCTTTTGCATGTTTGTCAAGTTTCGTTTCACATGTGCATTTATAGCTGGTATCTGTAGCTGTTAGCTTGTTTATATGTGCTTGTATATCTATATCTGTATCTGTATAGCGTCGCCTCTGCTTGGCTTCTTCAGCTTGTTGACATTTGCCTTGAGTTTTTGCAAAACGCCATCAACAGTTATTAACAATTTAAGCAAACATCATGAGTATTTATAATATTCTATTTACACACACTCAAATGTAATTGCTGTACGTTCCGTTGCTTCTGCTTCTTCTTGTTGTTTTTTTTCTTATATATATTTTTTTTTTCGCAACTTATACTTAGATATGAAAATGTACATAAAATGTCTTTATCAGATTGCTCAAGGTAAATATTTGATTTGAACTTTTCCTTCACGATTTGTTTTTAAAAAAACTGCGTAGAAGTATTTCAATAAACAAAGTTTGATATATAGCATATAGAGTTATATACGTAGCTGCAATGATCAGTTAAATATTTATATTTTAAAATTTAAAAAAATAAAAAAAAAAATATTAAAAAATATTTTTGTAAAATTATTGCAAAATTTTCTAAGTAAATTTACAATATTTGAAAATAGTATTTCACAACTTTAACCATTAAAAAAAATTCATGAGCATGCTGCAAGGTCAGTTTAGCTTACAAAAGAGGAAATACTTTATATATATTTATGCTATATATAGGATATATATATATATGTATATGTAGAGTATATTTATTTATTTAGTCAACATAAACATAAAACATATGCTATAAAATTATTTAAGATTTTCTTTTGATAATTATAAAAGTGCTTTATGCTTTGAGTTTCTTTATTTTTTTTATTTTTTTTTCAAGGTTCATTTTGTGTATGTTTCATATTTTATTTCATTGCGATTTATTAATTATTTAATTTGTTTTTTTTTTTTTCTTTTTCATTTATTTTGTACTTATTGCAATATTTGCTGTATACATTTTTTTTTTTTTTGGTTTCTGCTCTGTTCTTTTCAACAACAAAAAAAAAAAAAACGTAAAAACCGAAACTGAAAAACAAAAAAAAAAAAAAAGCGTAGAAGAAACAGAAGAATAAGCCCCAACAAGTTTTGCCATAAATTTTAAACACGCGCTGATGACTGCTCCCATGTGTATTTACACACACATACACACACAGGCAGGCACACATACATATATGTATATGTATTTATTATGTATGTTTTTTTATATGTATTTGTTTGCGCTATTTACTTTTCATTGTTGTGTTTTTTTTTTTTTCATAAATAAAATAATTTTTTTTTTTTGTTTTTTTTTTTTGTTGCTTACTTCACTTTGAACTGCGCAATAGTAACAAATAAAATATATACATATGTATAAAAAATGAAGCAAAACAATTCATTTTTTCATTTTTTTATATTTTTATATTTTTTTTTTAACAATTTTGCACTTCAAGTTTTCGAGCAGCCATAAAAATTGTTTTTTTATTTTTATTTTTTGCTATGCTTGAATTAATTTGCTGATCAATTATTGTATTCTTTGGCAACTCAGCAGACTTTTGTTTACTAGTTTAATTGTTCATATTTCAAATTATATATATAGATATGTATATTAACTAACGATGTGTTAAATTTGATGTTTATCGTAATTGTTACAAGTGCAACTTTTACATGTTGCGTGCTGAGCTTAACTTGTACTTCGAATGCGTTCAATTATAATTGCTGCTATTGTTGTTGTTGTTGCTGCTGTTATTGTATCTCAGTTATTGTTACTGTTTGTGTTTTGCAATTTAATTAGCATGCGGGTTTTTGCTGCCTTCTCAATCTATAGACAGACATATCGCCTACCCCTAGAGTAATGCTTATGAACAGGAGAAACTGGTGTACAGTGCGTTGCAGAATATATAAAACCTCATGACTCTGGGATAAGCCAGTGGCATGCACAGAGCAATGCAATGCAGACACAGAGATGAAAAAAAAAAAATAAAATAAAATGCATATCGTATATATATATACAATATATATCGTATACTATATGCTATATAAATATATGCAAAAATCCAGTTAACCAAGGCAGGAAATGTTGGGGAATATATATATATATATATGCATTGATTGCAGCAATCAGAGCAAAACAACGGCAACAAGCACCATAACAGCAGCAACAACAACTGCAACAACAACTGCAACAACAACTGCCAACAGCAACAACAACTGGCAACAAAAATCTGCATTTGGCAATACATTTTTTCTCTTTCTTTTTTTTCATTTCCTGATGCATAACCAAAAATACAAATACAACTACAGTTATACATATATATATTCGTTCACTGGCCAAAAAAAAATATAAAAAATATATGTAAAATTCTCTAGAGAATTTTTGGCCAGTTTAGGCAGTTCTCTATATTTTTTTTTATTTATTTATTTATGCATTTTCTATGCAAATAATATTTGAACATATCGAATATATTTTAATAATTTAATTATCTGCCGTTGTTGCTGCTGCTGTTGCTGTCTGTTGTATCATTTCTCTTTGTTTTGTCTCTATTGCTATATCTATCTCTGTTGCACTGCTGTCTTAGTCAAAATTGTTTGAAATCAATTTTCCAAACAATTAAATCTGCACCCGCGGCAACAACATGTATTAGCCAAAAGTAGCAATAGCAGCAACAACAACAGCAACAGTAGCAGCAGCATCATCTATCGTCTTTCTAATTGATGTTGGCCAATTTCAGAATTAATTGCAACAACTGCCGAACGCACTTGGCAATTGGGGCAAGTGGCCCCAACAAGCACTAAAAACTACTACAACACGTGCCGCTTTTCCGTTTCCTCTTCTTTCTCCAACACTCTCTCTCTCACACACACACACACACTCTCTCTCTCTCTCTTTCTGTCTCTTGTTTCCTTTTTCACCAAGCTTCTAACATGCACTTGGCCAGAAAGCTGTCGCTTTTATTGCAGCTAAGTCGTCTATCAACTGCAATTGTTGTTGCTGCTGCTGCTGTTGCTGATGTTGCTGCTGTTGTTGCTGTTGTTGCATTTGTGGGTCATGTTGTTGTGGCGCCCCGAAATTCTCACATTTGTTTGTTAGTTTGCAACGCAGCAGCACAACCCCAACCCCAAACCCCAACCCGTGCTAACGCCTCTACGAAAATGCAAAACGACCAGCTGGGAAATGTGGCCGACGTGGCCGCACAGGAACAGCAGCAAACAGCAGCAACAACAACAGCAACAGCAGCAGCATCAGCTGCCATTGACGCTCTAGCCAGGGTTGTCGAGTTGTTGTACGTGCAACAACTTGAGCTGCTCCAAGTCAAGTGTTTGTTGCTTGTTGTTGTTATTGCTGTTGCTGCATTGAAGGCATTGAATCGATTTGTTTGTGAGTGTGAATGGTGCGCAATGTGAATAGAAGTGTGAATACATTTCGTTAACATTCGATGCTATCGAAATTGAATCGTTAAAGCTACTCGTCAATTATTCAAACTAATTGAAGAGATGCAATACAAAAACTTAAACTCAATATTTAGCTTATAAATGTTATAAACCCATAAACCAAAGAGAGAGAGAGAGAGAGAGAGAGAGGGAGGGAGAGAGAGAGAGAGAGAGAGAGAGAGAGAGAGAGAGAGAGTGAAAACTGAAAGAAGAGAAATATAAATTTACAAAATATTTATGACTAAAACTTATAAAAAATATGAAAATGTTGAGAGTATTACGAGCTTGCTGAAAGATATAGAGATAGAGATTTGAATGGAATGGAAATTATAAATTGCATACGGATATACATGCAGGATAGGGATAGGTATGTAGGTTATGGATATAGGGATATGGATATGAATATAGATATGGATATGGATTTGGATATGTATGAGGATATGTGTATGGATATGGAATTGGATATTCATATGGATGTACATACATACGGGATAGGGAAAGGGATGTAGGATATGTATATGGATATGGAAATGGAAGTGGATATGGATATGGAAATGGTTATGCAGTTGGATATGGATTTGGATATGTTTGGGGATATGTATATGGATATGGAATTGGATATTCATATGGATATACATACATACGGGATAGGGAAAGGGATGTAGGATAGGGATATATGGATATGAATATGGATATGGAAATGGATATGAATATGGAATTGGATAAGTATCTGGATATGGAATTGGATATTCATATTGATATACATACATACGGGATAGGGAAAGGGATGTAGGATAGGGAAAGGAATGTACGATATGTATATGGATATGGAAATGGATATGGAAGTGGATATGGATATGGATATATATGTGGATATGTATATTGATGTGTATATGGGTATGGATATGGATATGGAAATCACTAAACTCAAATCCTATCACTTTCAGCTCTTTAGCTAAAAGTTTTACAAACAAACTATTAATTTTTGACCATTTCTTCCTATGACAGCTATAAGATATAGTGTTCCTTTCCTTATTCCGCCCCAAATTCAACGTATACACAACTTATAACCCTAGGGAATATGTATGTTAAGTTTCCTTAAGTTAGCTTTAAAACTCTGCAACTTTTATCAATCAATAGAAAGAAAAACAACACAAAAATTCTTTAACTTTTGGGGACTTGTCTAGAGTTTTGGCAACTCTATTTTTATACTACATACATGTATGTTTGCCTAGCAACCAAAAAAAAATTTTAGGAAAAGGAAAGGAAAGGTAAAGGCAAGTAAAACTGCTTTGTGCGTGCATCTTTTTGACTTGTTTCAGTTTTGTACTGTTGCTGCTGCTGCTACGTTTGCTACGACCTGAACTTAGCACCTTTTGCCATACCCCATAGCACTGCTATGTCTGTCTGTCCTTTCTCTTTCTCTCTCTCTTTCTCTGTGTATGCGTGTGTGTTTAGTGCGTGTCCTTGCCAAGGCAATGAAACATTTTGCTATGTATGTTCATGTGAAATGTATCTGGTAGAAAAAAAAAAATCGCTACATGGGGGCTTCAAGGAAGAAGCGACAAAACGTTGAGTTTCTCCAATCAAAAGAAAATTAAGTAAATTCGCGTGCGGGACGGCAAAAAAAAAAAAAAAAAATAGAAAAAACAGACAAGAGTTCGTTGAGTTCAAACAAATCGAGTAAAATAATGGTGCCAGCTTATACTAGATATATATATATTCTATAGTTAAGGTGTGGGGGAGGCCCTAAAATTCATTTTATGGTATATATATATAGCATTATCTACAATTTTTTTTACGTCAATCTTAATGAAATCGACGCATGTCACGTGCGCGCGACTTTGAATCGCGCTTAGTGCTGTATTTTTTTTAAGCTTTACTTTAGTTTTTTTCCCTCTTTTTTTTGTGGCATATATCGATTTAATTGTTAAAGCCAAAGAAATGTGAGGGGGGGAAGGAGGAGCTCTGGCTTGATTGCAATGTGGCTGCATTTAGCGAGACATAAATGACAATGAGCAAGCAAACGTGAGAGAAGAAAAGAGAGAGCAGGAAGAGCAGTCGGGCAGCCATCTAATGCCTAATTAGCCATGACTGTATGTGTGGGCGAGACAATGGACAATGGGCACAATGTTAGATTCTTAACAGCACTGCGCTAATCCAGCGACAATGACGACATGAAGCTCTAATAGCAAGCGACATATAGTATGTATATAGCGCTACTACTACTACTAACAGTCTCAATATCTCAATGTATATCAAGCGCAATGCTGACGCCAAACTGTCCCAAAAGCAGTGTCCCAAGCTGTCCCAAGCTGTCCAAAGCGAGAGAAGCTTTTAAGCCGACACTTAATGCAATTACCGTAGACTACTACTATGTGTGCACAGTGGTGCAAAAGCTATTTTGTTATGTTAAAATTATAAAAAAAAAAAAAATTATGCTAAAAGTGAAAGAGAGAGACTGATTATAAATTATATAAATTTGTAGTCACTGTGCATTATCAGACAGACTGTGCAACAACTGACAGCTGCCACTGTGCAGCGTAATAGACTTTTATGTTTGCTACAAGTTGCAGGATCTATGGCAACCGTTTAAAAGCCTTTGGCAAATGATGCAACTCTCTAAGTTGTTGTTGCTGCTCCTGCTGCTACTGTTGCTAAGTGTATTCAATATTCGTTTTACACAGCTCATCATCATAGTTATGCGCACTCATATTCGTAAGCATTTGTTTTTTTTTTTTCTGCCCAGGCGTTATACGGACGTTTATAGTCGTATTATCCTTGAACTATTTGTTGTTGTTGTTGTTGCTGCAGCTGGCCAAAGAGGAAACGGTAAAACCATAGAAACCTGACGGGGTAATAACAACAACAAGAACAATAACAACAAGAAAACCGCAACGGAAGCATACTACCAGCCCCCACACACACTGCCACAGCCACGAAATGCTTAAGCAGTGGCATGGCGCGCAAGCAAACAACGCTTAGAACAATAATAAACAATAAAATAAAAAGGCGCCGGCTTTAAACTAAACTAAAAAAAAAAAAAAATAGAAAAATAAATAGAAAAAGAGAAGGAAGAAAGAAAGACTGCAAAAAAAAAAAAAAACAAATGGAATTCTCGGCAGGCTAGGGAAAAATAATGTTTGGAATTTGTAGTGAGGCTTTACGCTTTTTGCTTTTTTGTGCTAGTTGTTGTTCTTATTGTTGTTGTTGTTGTAGTATTGTTTTGTGGTGCTGCTGTTGTTGCTTTTGTTGTTGTAGGTGGTGATGGTTGTGTGCTTGCGGCTTTAGCGAAAACAATAAATTGCGTGAAAATGAAGCTAAAAACCACAAAAACGACAACCACGAAAAACTATGAGAATTCTATTGAATGCTTTGTTATTATTATTATTGTTGTTGTTGTTGTTCTTTTTCTTATTGTTGTTGTTGTTATTGTTGTTGGTTATGTCGAATTCCATAAAAGCAACAGCCACCTGTCCCTGCCATCGTCCCTGTCCCTGCCTGTCGTCTTTGTCCCTGTCCCTGCCCCAGTTACCGTCCCTGTCTCCGTCCCTGCCGCTATACTTGTGTCCCTTTTGTCTCTTTCACACTCAAGTCTCATTGCTGCAATGCCTTCTCTAACCTTCTTTAACTTACGTTTGCAAAACCCTTAAAACAGTTCGTTCCTTCCTTTCTTTCTAGTAGTAGTACACCTACACCTACAGCTACACCTACATCTCTCCCCCCATCATAGCCATAGTGCTCACACATTCACTCTTAACGCTCTGAGTGCCATTTTGATGTGTCTCTAATGGCATCGCTTTTGTTTCGCTTTATAACATACAGACACATACATATATATACATATATATATATATATATCGCAATTCTTGTGGCTTTTATTGTTTTTTTTGTATTTTTCGTGTGCTTTTCAGCTTTTCAGTTTTTCCTTTTCGTTTTCCTTATAACAAAAAAAAATAAAAAAAATGTATGCGCAAAAGTGCATATACATAGCCTTATATCCCTATACTATATAAAGTTATAGCAATACATATATACGATATACTATATACTATATAAAGTTGATATAGCGAATGTAAACGCAAAAACACAACAAAGTATAAGAAAGAAAACGGAAATACTGTGATGGCCCCACGCGATAAGAATGCAATTTCGGCTCAAATCCATTGTGTATATGGTTAAAACTAACAAGCTAAGAAAACAAGCATAAAAAATAATAAAACGTTTTTACATCAAAAAGTTACTAAAAAAAAATAATATACAAGACTAAAGGGTTTTACTTTTGATATTGAAAATAATATTTGAATTTTGTCGGAAATATTTTGAAAATATTTAATTTTTATATATAAATATATAAAATAAATATATAAATATATAAATATATAAAATAAATATTAAAATAATAAATAATATTAAAATAAAATAAAAATAATATTTAATAAAATTTAATTAAATTTTAAATATTTTACTAAAAATACCAAAAAAAAAATAATATATGTAAAATAAATATAATTATACAAAAAAAAATATTAAAATGATTTTTCGAAATTTAACTAAATTGTTTAATAATATTTTAAATAAATATAATAGTACTAAAAATTTTAAATTGTTTTTTTTTTTAGTATTTTTACTACATTTTAATAATAGTTTTAACTCATATAAAAGTATTAAAAATATTAAAATAAATTTTTTGAAATAAATATTTGACTAAATTTATATAAAATAATATTCAAAAAATTTTAAATACCAAAAAATATGCTTTAAAATAAATATTTAAAAATGTATAAAAAAAAATATATATAAAATAAAAAAAATATTTAAAAATGTATTTATTTATTTAAATACTTATTATTTTTATTTAATTCATTTTCATTAGCTTCCAATAAATGCAATAAAAAAAACCAAAGATATTTTTAACTTTAATTAAAGAACAATTAAAAAAAAAAATCTTTTAAGCAAATTGAAATTAATTGGCGTAACTGCTCTTAAAAACTTAATATTAAAATGTTTATTTAAGAGGAAAAGAAAAAAAAGAGAAGAAAAAAATACATTTTATTATCTCATAACATAAACTAAGTAAAATGGCAAAATAATCAAGCGTTAAATGCTTGAGGCTAATTTGCAAAAAAAGATTTGCATTGTATTTTTTTTTTGTGTGTGTGTGCTTTTGTTTTCAGCCAGTCACACACATACACACACACAGCAAGCACTACAACAACAATAAGAAGAAGAACAATGAATGCAACTAATGCTCATTTAATTGGACAAACTTAAAAGATTTTCCAGCTTTTCTTCTTTTATGCTTTTTGCATACGAAATTAATTAAATTTGTACTTTTAATTAAAATCTTTTTGAGATGAGAAAAAAGAAAGAAAATCTGTAAAAATAAAGACAAAACAAAATGCTCGTTAAACTGACAATTTGACATTTTATGCAAATATTTGTTTTTTTTTTATTATTATTTTCCTATAGTTAAACTAAGTAATTTTCAACAGTTTTACTCAAAGCTTTAAAATATGCAAAATTTTCTAATGCAATTTTGCATTATTTATTAACCTTTTTTTTTTTGTTATTGTTTACGTAAATAATAAAAAAGCACAAAGTGCAAAACGGATGCAAAGATAAACTTTGGAAAGAAAAAAAAAAAACAAACTTTAAAAATTTTATAAAGATTTTTGTTTGTTTTTTCTTTTTTTTTCTCAAATTTCTAATTTATGTGCTTGAAAAACTTGTTGGCAAAAGTCAAAGTAAAATTTAGCTGAATTTTTATAAGTGTTTTTTTTTTTTTAATTTAATTTTTTTGAGGAATATTTAGCCATGTTTATATAGTCATAGAATTGTATAAAGATTTAGCTGCTATTTTTTTTTTTATTTTACTAGTAATTTCCGTAGTTAAAATACAGTTATCTCTAAAAGCAGTTTGCCACTTGCTAATCTTAAAAATGTGCCACACACACACACACACACACACACACACACAAACTAATCGTTATGTGTGGCACAAGTGTCATACTCTATCTCTCTCTCTCTATCTTTATCTCTCTCTCTCTCTCTCTCTCTCTCTCTCTCTCGCTCTTAAGACACATCTCTTTCTAGTTCTTCATAGTAAGTTTTTATAGTGGCAACTAAACGATATTTAAGTATTTTGAGCAGCAGTTGCCGCCGCCACTGCAACATTTCAGCATTCTATATAATTTTTTGTTGCTTTTTTTAACGAAGTGAAAATTACCATTTAGAGCAAGTGAAGAAGTGAGTGTGAGAAAGAGAGAAAGAGAGTGGAAGAGTGGAAGAGTGAGAGAGATGGAGATGTTATGCTATAGGCATAACAGATGAAGAGGCAGTAGCAGCAGCAGTAGCAGCAACAGCAACAGTAGAAGGGCGTGTAATGTCCTGAAATATACACCGAGCAAGCGCTTACATTGTATGTATGTAAGTGTGTCTGTATCTGTGTGTTGTACAAATTGTGTTGACTTTAGTGTTCAGGCATCATTAACTGGGAAATGACCAAGTCATTTGAATAGCATTTGCAACACAGCCATGCAACTGCTGTTGAAAGCATGAATGTGATGGCAAATGTTGGTTGCTTTTGGGGGCGGGCGTTATATGGTTGGTGGTGATGGTAGTTTTAGCTGACAGATTATATGCATATGAAATGTAGGCAGCCTTTAGTTTGTAGGCGTGTGCGATTTCCGATATGCAGCAAAACAAAAAAAAAAAAAGAACATGAACACAAAATCCAATGGGAAACAAGAACAAGGTCGCTCAAACAACAATTACAATAACTGGAGAATAATGAGAGTCGTGCACGAAAGTCACGGATATATAGCAGCTGCTGCTGTTACGCTTTGTAGGCGTGGCTCATGTATTTGTGTAGCAACTGCAGTTTTTAGGATTTACGATTTTTAACGATGTATTATTAGTGGCAGCAGCAAGACAGCGAAGCGCTGCTTGGTGTGTGTTTGCATATCAAAAATTCTGAATGATCAGGTGCAAAACATGAATTGCTTTTGCGGTTTACAGTGCCACCACCCAAAAGTGGGCGTGTATTTTCTTGTGTGTAGGTGGCTTTGGCAAAATCAAATAAGAAAAAAAAAAAAAAGAAAAAGGAAGGCAAGAAAATCAATAAAAGGCAGAGACGCGGCATAGCAACACTGTGGCAACAGGCGATAAAATAAAAAAAAAAAAAAAATTTCTTTTTTTTTTTTTTTTGTGTGCAGATACAAAAGGTGAGCAAGCACTCATTGTGTGTCTGTGTGTCTGTGTGTTTGTGTGTGTGTGTGTGTGTATATTTGATAACTTAATTGAAATACAACATCGTTGTATATATATATATATATATATATATTGTGTAAGCGCAATGCTGCCCAGACGCCAGAATCAGCAGCAGCAGCAGCAACAAAAAAGAAGAAAGAAAATTGTAAGTCTTGTAGGCCGCCGCATACAGTGGCTGCTAAAAATTTATGGATAAATAGGCGAGTAAGTTTTTTTTGGCCATGGTCAAAAGTACCTGCAGCAAAGGCAGAAAATAAATCATCAAGTGCAGCAGCAGCAGTAGCAGCAACAGTAGCAACACTAGCAGCTGCTGCATTGCGATGCAATCTAATAGATACGCCTATAAAGCAAACACAGATACATCCTATAGATACATTTTTACGAGCATGTGTTGTGGGCGTCATAGAAGGCGTATATATATGTATATGTATATTGTGCAGCATGTCGTTTTGCTTGCCACTAAACTATTCTACTATCTTTGCACATTTTCTTTTACAACTGTTTATTTTTTTTTTTCTCCTTTTTTTTTGGGAGGGGGGGAGGTACGGCTGCTACTTGGCGCCAAATTAGTTGGAAAATGGCAACTGAAAACTGTTATTTTTTTTTCTATTTTGCGCGATTTGCATTTAGCAGCAACATCAAGTTGTCGTTGTTGTTGTTGTTATTGTTATGCTTGGTTTTATCTGCAATTTTTTTAAAGTGTCACAACAAAATTTTTGGAAGCGCGCCACAACAAACGGCAGTCAAAATGTTAAGCTTACAGCGTGAGAAAGAGAGAGTGAGAGAGTAAGAGTGAGAGAGTAAGAGTGAGAAAGTTGACTGACTAATGAAATACACTACTTGGTCAAGTTAATAAAGTAAAATTTGTTGACAGCTTGCGTTTTGACAGCTTGCTAAAATAAAAATCATGCGCTTAATTTTTTTTTTAATTTTTTTTTTTTGGCAGTGTAAGCTGTAGTCGTTGTGCCTCAGTTGTCAGTCGTTAGCAGCTTGCGTTTTTTTTTTTTTTTACATGTTTTTGTAAGTTTTGCCAAAAAAAATTGCAGCATAATATTGTACTACATCTTGTTTTTTTTTTTTTTTTTTTTTGGCAAACATTTTCAGGACACGTTGCACAGATACATATAGATATTTATATATATATTTTTTACGAGGCAGCTTTTCACTTGCGCGCCCATCATTTAGTTTTTCCTTTCGGTTTACATTTCGTTTTCATTTGGCCTGCAGCCCAGCCCGTCTGTAGACCGTGACCTCAACTGATTTACAACTTCTTCTACTGACTGTCATAAGTATCCACAGCAACAGCAACAGCAACAATAACACAAATACAAATACAACATCTTCATCTCTGTAAAATCTTTACACGCTCTCTCTTCCTCTCTCTTTTTCATATGTAAATCCCTAGCAAAATCTCTGCACTTGACAGTTCTCCCCAAAAATACACACACACACACACACAATTTCTGCGGCTAAACTTTCTATGCATGCATGTGTACATACTACATGCATCATGCATGTATCCACATGTTTAGACATGTTTGTTTGTATGACTCTAAAAGTTTTTGCGCAGCAAAAAAAATAAATAAAATTGTAACGAAAATGTCATTTATTATGCTCCAAATGTGATGTGATTTTCAGACATCATGCAACAAAAAAAAAATCTCTGCCCAACTTTTTGTCAAAATGTCATTGGAAAACTTTATAAAACTGCGTTAAATTTTTAATTAATAATTTAACAATAATTGCTATTAAATTTAAGACATTTAACTTTGTTACCATAAACTTAAAAAACAAAAGTTTTTTTTTTAACCATAATTTAATTAAACAATTTAAATGTTTTATTTTTTTTCATACAAACTTTTTGCTTGCTGCTTGCAAGTTAATAAATAATTTTTGAAAACATTTCAACTTTAAATTATGCAAATATTGTTTTTCAATAACATGTACAAACGCGTCACTCTCTCTATCTTACTCACTCACTCACTCACTCTCAGCGCACTTTGTGTGTGCAAAACAAAAAAAAAAAAAAAAGTTAAAGAAAAGTTCAAACAGCTGACAAAGTTCACATAAAGTGACCGAAAGTTGGCCAATCTCGCCGCGCCGTCACGTTCAAGCAATTGAGAATGCGACATGCTAATTAGTGACTGAACTGTACGAAAACGCCTCTCCCTCCCCCCCACCAAACATGCTGCCATACTCCCACCACTTACTCTTTAGCTCTTTCAAGCTAGCATGAATTTGCCCTTTACATCATTTAATACTATACAGCAGCAGCATACGGCATACAGCATACAGCTCTTACTTAAGCTTCTCTTCCACTCTCTCTCTCTCTCTTTCTGTGTGTGTGTCACGCTTTGTCTTTGCTTTGGCTTCTACTTATATGGCATAATAATTTAATGCGTTTCCATGATTATTCCTAGCTTTGCCTTGTTTCTGCTGCTGCTACTGCTACTGCTACTGCTGCTGTTGATGTTGCTGTTGCCCGCAAAGCACGCAAAACGTTGCTGTTAAGTTGTTTGCATTGCACTCACATACACACATACATACATACATACATACATACATACATACATACATACATACATACATGCATACACATACAGCAGTCACTCATCCGTACTCACACTCTCTTACACTCAAAATACTCCTCTTACTCTTTGCACTCACTTTGCTGTCCTTGTCGCTCGCTCATGAAGCTGACTTTTCCGCAGTTTCGCCACTGAAATGACGCATACAAAAATTATGGCGCTTGCAATGGGCAAGAATTTTGCGTGTTTTACTTTTTTTCTTTTTTTTTTTATTTTGGTCGCCTGCTTGTTGTTTTTATTGTTGTATTTTTATTTTATTTTTTTTGTTTTTGTTGTTTTCATGTCGGCATAATTCTGTGTTTTCATGCAGCCTCCGTTTTTAGTTGGCAGCTAGCGCCCCACAGTCGCCTTCACAGTCTCTGTCTCAGCCGCAGCCGCAGTCACAGCCGCTGTCGCAGTCACAGTCACAGTCGTCGTCACAGTCGCCGTCACAGCGGCCATCGCATTCACTATGCTTGCTGCTGCTGCTGTTGTGCTAAAAGTCACGTACCCGCCGAGCCGCGTCGAGTTTTACATTTTCATTACGTCTGTTTAAAAATGTGCAGCACAGCAGCAACAGCAGAAGATGAAAAGGGGTATACAGCGGATCAACATTGGGCGCAAGCTGTGAATTGAGGACACGAAAACAACGGCAATGTAACGGTACTTCTTGGTCCATTATTACCCAAAAAAAAGGCAATGACGACACTTTATAGCTTCTCCTGCTGTTGCTGCTGCTGCTGCTGTTCCCCCATAAACGACAGCACAAGTTTTGTCGCCGTGCCAAATGGTTGAAGCAGGCAAAATCAAAAGCGTGCTGCGGCTGTGGTTGCCTGCCATTCAATCTCTCCCTCTCTCTCTGCTGTTCGCTCCCGCGCTATCGTCAACTACTGAACATTTGAGCTTTCACTGAAACTCAATTAAGTTAACAAATATGCGCAGGCCTTGATATATGTACCGTTCGTATGGTAGATGCCTGACCAGGACATCGACAACTGACAGGTGGTGCACCTGTGTGCCCACTGTACCTGTACACTGTGCTTATTCCATTCCAATCAACTTGTTTTCATTTTTTTTCTCGTTTTTTTTTGCTGTTTGCTGTACCAAATCCATCAATGTCGCAGCGAGCGCGAACAGATTTTCAATTTTAACATAAATTGCAACTGTGTGTGGAGGGAGAAGGCTTTTTCTTTCTTTAAAATTTCAAATGTTTATTTGTTTTTTCTTTTGTCTTTCTTTTTTTCATTTTCCTTTGCTATTTTGTTTTTGTGCATTTCTGATGCATTTTAGCTATGCCTTTAGTTGTTGCTGTTGCTGTTGTTGCAGTTGTCTGCTGCTTTGCAGTCTCATTTCATACAATAAAATTTATGTGCAATGTTCAAAGTCCAACGGTCAGTCGGTCGGTCGTACAGTGGCATGCATAAAGTACACGCACACGCACACGCATACAATGCCAATAAAAATACACACAAATGCAAATGTAAGAAGAGAACAACACAAAACTGCAGCGACAGCAACAGCAATAGCAACAACAATTCTTGAGCTATTTTCAACAGTGACCGAAACATAGAACAAAACCCCAAAAGTAAGAATGTGTAGGGGAAGGCAAAAACAAAAACAAAAACACACGCACATACACATACAAACAAATAATGCTAAATCATAGTTCTCTTAGCAGCATATACATAAAGAGAAAAAAATTTGTGTGTGTGTGTGAGAGAGAGTATGTGGAAGCAAGAGGTGGGGTAGGGCTTGTCATTACTACTGACGACTAAGATTAGCAAAAGTTTAAAAACAGAGAGTGTGTGTGAGAGAGAGAGGGGGGCGTGACTGTGTGAACTAATCTTAAATACATGTTGTAAGTGAATTGAAAGTGAAATTGCATTTTGTGCTCACAACCGCTGTGTTGATTGTTGGAAATAGACAATACACATACACACTTTACATTACTTTGCACTGTTGCAAATATAACAATTTTCTTTTTTGTCGTATATTTATAAATGACAATGTTCAAATTTAAGCACTTTATACTAAATGTAAAAATGTCATTTGCGTCATTTGTACATACATTGTATTCATAGATCATTCATTTAATTGGAATAATTAGAAAAAAAAAAAAAAACTGTCTAATGCACGTGTAGTTTTTCAACTATTGATAATTTATATTGCACATACAATTTATGGGAATAATTTTTTTGCCCTCATAGCAACGGCATGAATTTCTTTATATACATATGTATGTATGTACATATGTATTACATTTGTACATTTTGTATGTATTCCCTAACAGCGCAATCAATTTAAATGCATTGAACCTGTTTTTCATTTTCTTTGCCTCCTAATTCTTCTACTCCATCAATTTCATTGCCAACATATACAGAGAGAGACAGCAGAGCAAGCAAGCAGCGCTTTACTCTCTTTACCCCCTCCCTTTCTATTAGTATACCGTAGCGTACAATGCTGCTGCTGCTGCTGCAGGCATAGTCAGTCGCGTCAACATCGTCATCTTTTGCCTTTTGCTGATCACTCGACTAGCGCGTGCTCAGTTAGCAGGCAGCGCAGAGCAACAACATCAGCAATTCTAACCATCTATGGGGGTCTCACAGTGTCTGTGTCTTTGTCTCGTCGCGCATTTTGCTTTCATATCTATATACATACATATATATAAATACATATATTTACCTATTTGTTTATTTAATTTTCATTTTATAAGGCAAAGTGAGAGAGTTGAAATACAATTGTTAAAGCGTCAACGTGTCAAGCACGATTCGTCAACTGCGACGTCAACGTTAGCAGCGACAGATCGAAATAATGATGAGAATGTCGGATATACAAAAAAACCAAAAAAAAAAAACCTTTACCTCTGTCAACGCCCCCGTCTTTTACTACATTTGCTATTTGTTGTTAATTTATTGGCGCTACTTTGTTGCATTCACCTCACCTTAAAAAAAATAAATAAATAAAATAACGTTAGTGTGAATACACGTGTAAACATTAATATTAAAATATAAAATTATTTCATTGCTGATAAACAAGAAGAAAATTTCAATTTTATTTCAATTATTGTGAGCGAGGCTTTTGCACTCACTCAAAGAAAGAGAAAGAGAGAGATAGGGAGAGTAAAAGATAGAGAAACACAGAGACAACAAACAGAGCAACAAGCAACAGTGAATTTTTAAAGTCCAAAGTCCGAAACCGGCGTGCGCTGCTTGCGCTGACGTCACTTCCAAGCAGAGCTTCGCTTACAGTTACAGTTATTTACTCTGAAGCATCGCATCATATGGCACTTGTTCGTCTCACAATTTCAGATTGCTCATATTTTTATGGCAATTTAAAGAAAACAACAACAGCCGCAACATAAATATGTCTGTGTGTATGTGTGTGTGTACATCAAACAGTAAACAGCAAAACACAAACATAACAAGCAAAAAGCATCGTGAGCGCGATCACCATCACAAACAACAATAACAACAACAACAGCAATGTGAACACTCACATTGCGAGTGCGAGTCCAAAGTCCAAATATCGTTTCAGAGGCACAAGTCCAAAGTCCAATTCGAATGCAATGGTCGGGTTTTCTGCTTCGTCGTCGTCGTCGTCGTCGTCGACCAACATGTTGTGCTAGTCATAATACCCCCCACGCCGCATCTCTTGTTATTATAGCTCTTGCTCACTCTCAATTACAGTTTTGTTTGTGTTTGCTTCTCTCGGCAGCAGCAGCAGCAACAGCAACAGCAAAGAGTAAAACACTGTCTCTCTCTTTCTCTTTCTGTCTTTCTGTAACATTGCTTACCCCCCGCAAACGACAGTTGTTTTTTTTTTGTTTTCTTCTTTTGCTTGCTTCGTTTTGTTTACCTTTCTGAACAGTTGTAAAAATCGTCACTCTCTTTAATAATGTTGCTCTCACACCTCACACACACAGACTCTCTCTTGAGATTATGGCTTTTGAAACTCTTAAAACATGCGGTCCAAGTCTGTTGTTAGCATGTAAAGAAAAAGTTAAAGTTAATAACTTGACTCTGTTGCTTCTTGTGCTACTGCTGCTGCTGTTGGTTTTTTTTTTTTTTTTTTTTATTATTGCTGTTGATTTAACGTAGCACATAAAATTACTGAGCAACGAGACAAATAAGCAAATTTTACGACATTTATTTATATGTACGTGTATATGTATGTATTTATTTTGTGTATATTACGAAATGCAATAAATGCCAAATTGTTACTGTGTCGGCATAGCAGCCCGCCCTCTGGGGCAATAATATTTTCATTTCAATTTGTGTCACCTTCGGGGCACTGTTCAATTTTTTTTTCGCATGTGATAGCAATCAGTGCAGCTGCTGCTGTCGCTATTATTACTGTCAAGGGGGTAGGCGTGTCATGACATTAGAAAATTTGATGATAAACATTTTATATTATATTTGGTAAATTTTATTCTTATTTTGTTATCCTCATTGAGCGTTTAACTCGTTCGCCATTGAAATGCATGTGCCGTAAAGTCAAAGTTTCAAGTCTCTGTGTGACAGACAGAGATACAAATACTCTCTCTTTCTCTCTTACACATACGCAGATTTTATAGTTTTGCAGAGTTGTCGCCGGCTTTTGTTATAGTGTAAAAGAAAGAAAGAAAGAAAGACAGATAGAAAGAGAGAGAGTGAAAAAAAAAATAATAAGTTCACGTTTCGCATTTTGCCTTTTGCTGCTGCGATTCGCATTTTTATTTAATTTTAGCGAAACGAAACGAACACAAAATATACAAAATGTGGACTTTGCACCTTTATTTTTGAAGTCAACGTTAACGTCGACAGCGATGGCGACGTCTCTGTTGACGTTGACGGCAATGTTTTTGTTTCTGTATTGAATGAATTTAGCAAATATTATTGTTGTTCTTGTTGTTGTTGTTACTGTTGTTGTTGCTTTTATTCTTGCTTGTTCGCCATTGCTGTTGCCAGTTGCCACGTTTCGCGCTTAAAATGCGAAATGCTAAATAAAATACTTTTGCAAAATAATAATAATAATAAAAGTTTTTTTTTTCTTTTTATTTCCATGACAAAAATGTTCAAATTTTGTTTTTTTTTTTATTCTATGTGAGGAAACTAAGCAAAAGCTTTTATTTTTTATTTTTACGTTTATTTATAGCGCGCAAAATACTATTGGGCAAAATAGAAAAACAACAACAACAAAAAATTCCACAAAATAAATAAAATAAAAAAAAAAACGAATCATTTGTTGAATCGTTTTTGAATCAAATTTCTGACTTTGTGTTAGGGAAAAAAATATTTTTGTAATTAAAAAAAAAAACAACAAAAAAGTTCATTATATTCATGATAATGAAACTCGTTATATTGTGAGTGCACTCATGAATGTGAATCGAAAAACATTCAAGCAACTAATTAAGCTCACAAATGCCGCTGACAGTTGCGGTAACTGTGCAGAGTTTAAGATAGAGAGAGTGGTGGGGGGAGGGTGTAATGTAGAGCGTATAACTTAGCTAAGCTGACATGCAAAATGCAATTAATTATACATAATCCACTTGTGGCAGATCGATTAACATTCAACAACAACAACAGCAATAACTACACGACTTGGTTACGCTTTGAGCTGCGCCACTTGTGGCTTGTCGTCGAAGTCGCAGTCGTTGTCAGAGTCTTCGTCTCAGTCTCAGTTTCCGTCGCAGTCACCGTCTCAGTCTACGTCTCGCAGTCTCATTCTGCGTCTCTGTCTCATTCCGCGTCTCAATCTCACACACTCATTCTCTCGCTCTCTCACTCTCACTTTCAATTTCATTCTTATGCTCAGCTCATCGTCAGCTCCTTTGTCATCGTCACTGTCGTCATTGTGTGTGTGAAGAGGGAGGGAAAGGGAGGCAGCTATAACTATGCCTTGTGGCGGAAGTGTTTTGCCTGAGCAAACTATGTGTGTGCGACAGCTACAGGCGTCTCCCTATGGCCACAGGGTCGCATACAATTCAGGGTTAGCACGTTTTGGGGTCGTTCTACCATCATCATCATGGTTGCCATTGCCTTGAATTTCTTCTGCTTCCTCTTGTAACATGTGGCGTTAAGCTACAGTTTTACATCAGTTTGATGGCAGCCACTTGAGCTGCTTGGAACAAAAGCTTAAAAAAAAAAATTTGTAACTAACGAGAAGACATGCAAAGACTCTTGAAATTGTATGCTAAATCGGCAAAATATTTAAGATTTGCCGCTGGGTATGAGGGAAATGTCGAAATATTCGATGTGGAAAACAGAAAAAGATGAAGAAGCAGAATATAAAGCAGAAGAAGCAGCAGCAGAAGTTAGCAGCAGAGACAGAAGCAGAGCTAGTAGCAGAGCCAGTAGCAGAGCCAGCAGCAGAGGCAGAGTCGGCAGCAGAAGCAGAACTGCAAGAGCAGCAGCAGAATCTAGCAAAAGAAGCAGCAGAAGCAGAAGCTAGCGGAAAAAAACAGAAGCTAGCAGTAGCTGAAGTTCAAGCAGAAGCAGCAGCGGAGACGACAGCAGAAGCAGAAGCTAGCAGAAGCAGAGAAAGAGCAGCAGAAGCAGAGGAAGAGTAGCAGAACAGCAATAGCAGCAGCAGAATCTTGAAGAAGAGGAAGCTGAAAATAAAAGCAGAGCAGCAACAGCAGAAGTTCAAGCAGAAGCTAGCAGCAGCAGCAGCGACAGCATCAGCAGAACTTCAAGCAAAAACTTAACGAAATTAACAGCAAAATAAATAAAATAAAAAAAAAATTTTAATAACATTACAAAAATTTTTTAATTACTTTGAAGAAAAATGAAAAACAAAGATGAAAGTCAACTGAAAGTGTAGACTGACTATAAAATATCCGGTATATGGCAACAGCATAAATACAAGACAAGAAAATTTTCTTGAAGTTCTCTTTAATGTAACATTTTTTTTTTTTTCATTTTTCATTTACTTTATTTTTGTAACTGTTAATTAAGTCGTTGAACTACAACTGCCTCGCAGGTATGCCAGCATCACACTCAGCGCCTCCCTTCCCCCCCTCCCCCTGCCATATTTATTTTCAATTTTAATTTTGGTTGCTTGTTTAATCTGTTAATATATATAAAACGTATCAAGGTTCTTGTTGTTGTTTCTGCCGTGTCTTTACTCCCTTCAGCTGCCTCTCCTCCCCCCTCATCGAGCTGCTGTCAGTTTTCCGCGTTGAACTTGTGCTTCAGCATCAACGCACACACAGAAAATTTCCCTTTGGTTTTTTTTTTTTTAGCGGCTGCTGCTGCCGTTGTCAGGGCTAATTTCATGCCCTGCCATGCCTACATTACGCCCCCACACACGCACACATATACACAGAGAGATATACGAGACGTAGCTGTTCATCTAAAATTCTGCGGCTGCCTAATTGGAAAGTGAAAATGTGCGAGAGGCGCTGACGCGTGACTCCTTGAGAGCAACTTGTTGCCTTGGCTACCTTACAGTTTATGCTTATCTATGCTGCCATCCTGCCACGCTGCCACGATGCCACACTGCCACTGCCACACTGCCTCATTATGCAAAGTGCTAAGCGATGCGCAAGGGGCGTAAGGCAGCAAACAAAACGTTGATGACGATGATGACGCTGCTGTCGACTCTCTGACATTCAATGCTGTGGGTGGGGGGCAAAGGGGGGTAGGGGAAGGATATGTGGAGCATGACACTGTGCAATGTTTGTAGCAGGAAGCGGTTGCGTATGTTGACGCAACACAAATACCAAAAAAAATAAAAAGGAGAAAATTTTATTTATTTTTTTTTTGTTGCCTTATTTTTAGCATTTGGAATTTTTTTTTGTGAATTTCATTTCATTCATTTTATGCTTTCATTTGATGTTCTTACGCTCTGCTTCTTCTTCTACTTGTTGTTGTTGTTGTTGTTGACCCAAGCAAACAGAGAATCAAATGCAACTGGTTAAAGGCTTGCACACACACAAACACACACACACAACATTGGCGTAGAGCAAGAACAGCGTGTAGCATGCCATCAGTGCGCTTGAATTGTCAGAGCAGCAGCAGCAGAACATCATCATTATTGTCATCATCAACATCATCATCATCATGAAATGCTTATGGCAAAGACTATGTTGATTTGCAAGTTGGCTTTGTTGTTATTGTTGTTGTCATTTCTTGATTTACTGTGCTGTGCTGACTGAAAACCCTTTAAGTGTATGGCAGGGTATAAAAGCGGGTATATACGCTATAATTACATTGTGAACTTTATAAAGTGCAAGAGAGAGAGAGATGGATAGAGAGAGATATGGATAGAGAGAGCGAGATGGATAGAGAGAAAGAGAGAGAAAGTGGGAGATAGAGAGAGAGATGGATAGAGAGAGAGAGAGATGGATAAGAGAGAGAGAGATGGATAGAGAGAGAGAGAGAGAAAGAGATGGATAGAGAGAGAGAGAGAGAGAGAGAGAGATGGATAGAGATGGATAGAGAGAGAGAGAGATGGATAGAGAGAGAGAGAGATGGATAGAGATGGATAGAGAGAGAGAGAGAGAGAGAGAGAGAGAAAGAGAGGGAGAGAGAGATATGGATAGAGAGAGAAGTAGAGAAAGACAGATCAAAGATCTGAGAAAATTATAAGAATTAGTAAATCTAAGCTTTGATTTCCTACAGTGTTCTGCAGGGTATTTTCTTAGTCAATCATTGCTCTACACTTGCACAATCGAAAATTGCTTCGTGTCATTGTTGTTGTTATTGTTATTATTGTTGTTGTTGTTGTTGTTTCGACGTGCAGCAAACATTTGAATTTGTTCCATTTGGAATGATGACACGCTCGTTGCATAAGCAAATAATTCGAGGCCCCTGCAACAACAACAACAACAACAGCAGCAACAACAAAATAAAGCAAAGAAAAATTCCCACAGACACAGTGAGTGTGAGAGAGAAAGAGAAAGAGACAGTGAGGGAGAAGGCAGAGTAAGACATAGAAAGACAGTGGGAGACAGTCAGTACGACAGTTAGAAAAGTTAGACAGAGACACACACACACACCCACACAGAGAAAGAGAGAGAGAGAGACAGAGAGATAGACATAAATACAGTTACAGAGTCACTGTGACAGTCAGAGCTGTCAACGCAACGCAACACGCGACGTCGTTCATTGCGATTTGACAGCAAAACTCTGAACATGACAGAACAGGACAGCAGAGCACAGCAACAGCAACAACAACAACAACAGCAGCAGCAGCAGTAGCAGCAGAGACAACTGTACATGAAAATCTCGCATTGTATGCGAACCCAACTTCCTCCCCATCACTCGCACTGTCAGTAACAATTTGGGCAGCAGCTCAAGTTGATAAGCTGCAAGCTGATAAGCTTCAAGCTGAAGCTTAGCTGTGATTACATTTGATTTTTGTGCTTGCTTGGGCAGCAAAAATTATGCGAATAAAAAAGGGGGAAATTAAAAGGGAAATTAAATTGTATTCAGAAAAATTACAAATGCAAAATTAAATGAATTTTAACTATAAAAAAATTAAAATGAAAATCAAGGAAAAAATAAATAAAAAAATTAAATAAAATAATAAAAAATAAATAAATAAAAATAAAATTAAATTAAAAAATTAAACAATTAAATAAAAAATTTCTAAATAAAATAAATTACTTAAGAATAAATTTTAAAAAATTAGAAAAAAATTTAAAAAAAATAGATAATAAAATTTCAACTATAAAAAAAAATAAAAAGCATGAAAATGAAAATAAATAAAAAAAAATTAAATAAAATAATAAAAAATAAAACAACTAAATAAACAATTTCTAAATAAAATAAATTTAAAAAATAAATCTAAAAAATTTAAAAATTAGAAATAAATAAAAAAAAATAAAAAAAAATTGTCAACTATAATAAAAGTTCTCTTTCTCTCTCTCTCACTTACATTTACAGGTTTGCAAAGCATTGGGCATCATCTGTGAAATGGAATACTTTGGCCTCGAACCCTGGACACCAAATCAAAAGGAATCCCGTTCACGCCAATGGTATAATTTACGGAATCGTTTACATGGCGACAGTGGCAGTAGCAGCAGTGGCATACAACTAATGTTGGCATTACGTGTGAAATTTTGGGTGCCAGTGCATAGCATATTACAGGAAAATGTACGAAATTTATTTTATATGCAAGCACGACGTGATTTACTAGAGTCGCGTCTATGTCCAAATGATTGGAATAATGCTGCAAAATTGTCAGCATTGTTATGTCAAGCTGATGGTTTGCGCTTCAATGAGCAATCATTGCGTGCTGAATGTCCGTTGCGTATGAAGCGTGAGTTGGCACAGCAACAGTTGGCGGCACAGCAGCAACAGCAACAACAGCAGCAGCGTAAGGAGAAGGAGCATGTGTTAAGCTTTAAGAAGCGACGACTATCGAAACAGAAATCTGTGGAGCATATTGAATGTTGCACATTATCAGTAGCAGCAGCAGCAGCAGCAGCAACAACAAACATTTCCAGCAATAGTAACAGTAACAATAACAGCAGCAATAGCAATAACAATTTGCAAGCATCACCAGCAGCATCAAGTTCAAGCAGTCCCAGCAATAGCAGCAACAGCAGTGGCAGTGGCAGTGGCAGCAGTAATGCATCAGCATTAGATGAACGTTTGGCCAACAATCCATTGCGTGTCTATGAGGAATATATAATTTTACCTAGCGCTGATTGTGATATGCCTGCTAATTTTCTACGACAAATTGCCAGCGAACATAAAAAATTATTGAAATTATTAATGACAGCGAAATCGGCAAAATATTGGCTATTACAGGAAATACAAGAACTTGATGGCTATGGTGAAGAATTATTTAGTGGCGTTACAACTAATGAAAGTGCTATATGTTGTGATATTGCTGTTGGCGCTCATGGCATCACTGTTATTCGTGGGGATGAAAAAGAAAGGTGAGTTTTTCAATTTCAAAATGTGCAATGTAATGCGATATTCAACATAGTCGTGCGATATTTTTTATTTTGTGTGGTGGCAAAACGATAAAAAAAGCAACCACGATCGTGCCTTGTTCTAAATTTGAAGCTATCGATATATCGATGCGAATATGTTGCATATCCTGCGTGCATATAAAATGTAAATCTATCGATATATCGATATAACAACAGCTGCATTTTGCACAGCACTAACAAAAAAAAACAGTTATAAATATAAAATAAATAAATATTTTATTTTCTTTTCGTTTCGTTTCGTTTTTGCAGTATCCCATTCAGTGCCATTGCAGCTGCCAAATCATTGCGACGCACTTTCAAATTAGAATATGTCGATGATCATAATGATCGTAAAGATCTTGAAATTAAATTATCAAAACAACCAATTGCCGCCGGTTTATATCGTTCAATAACAGAACGTCATGCATTCTATGTATGTGACAAGGTACGCTGTGTGGTTACAAATCAATTTACACGTGATCTTAAAGGAACCATAGCATCAATGTTTAATGAGGATACAGAATTGGGTAAACGTTATGTATTTGATATACAGCATACATGCCGTGAAGTGCATGATCAGGCACGTAGAATATTACATGAACGTGGCGGTGATGTTGCCGTTGCCATGGCAACCATCGATACTAGCGGCAGCTGCTGTGTTGAAACAAATTTAAATGTTGATAATATTGCTACTGGCGGCGTTGGTGCTGCTGTTGGTTCTATGGCCGGCAAGATAGATTTGGCCATACGTGAGAAGGAGGCACGTGAGGCAGCGATTGAACGCTGCGTCGATACACGCATCTCTGAAGCCATGCAGTGTAAGATCTGCATGGATCGAGCAATCAACACAGTGTTCAATCCATGTTGTCACGTCATTGCATGTGCTCAATGTGCTGATAGGTAAGTTTTTTTTTTACACTTCTGTCTTTACTCTAATGCTAACTCTCTCTCTTTCTCTCTCTTTGTTATTGCAGATGCAACTTTTGTCCAAATTGTCGCGTTAAAATAACGAGCGTAGTCAAAATCTATCTGCCACCGGAACTGCGCACCACCAGCCAAACAGCAACTACAAGCAACAGCTGCAGCAGCATCGTTCAACCTTTGGCAGCGGCAACAACAACAACTTCATCAGCAGAGCAACAGCAACAGCAGCAACAATTATTAGATGAAATTGCTAATACAGCAGCAGCAACAACAAGCAATGGAGTAATTGCTGCAGCTGGTGCAGCAGCAACAGTACCACCTGGTGGCACACAAAAGGCAACAACGGCTGCCTAGAATTGGTTCTGCTCGCTGCTATTCCGTTTGATGGAATGGGTTTGCGTGCCAATTGTTTGATCAACATTTTTCATATTGATCGTAATGCTGGCTGATCTCGTTATAATAATAATAATAATGCAATGATCATGATCTTGTCTCTATATTGCCTGCTGCTCGTTGCAAACTTCATTATACATACTAAAATGACCAGATAAAAAAAAAATATATATATATATATATATAAAAAACAAAGAAAAATACACAAATATTTTGAGGGAACAAAACCAAAAAAAAAAAAGAAGAAAAATATGTAAAACATACACAGATACACACAGACACAGATATATATATATTCATAGACACACTTATACTCGTATCTTTACTCAAGTATTTTATGGATATATATATATATCTAACACGACTATATAAATGTGCTATTTAAAACCTTATCTAAAGACTTTACAACTTTCGCCTGTCTTTAGTTTAGTGTTTAGTGATACAATAATAATAATAATAATAACAACAAAAACAATGCCTATACAACAACTAACTAAACTAATAATTTAGTATAAATACAATTACAAAAATATGCATATGAAAAAAAAAAAATTATAATATATATACATATATATTTATAACTATATATCATTATATATACGAAATGTACAATATCGTTAATCATGTCACTCTCGAAGCAGAACTTTAGTTAATATATTATATATATATATATATATATATATAGTATATATATATATGTATTAGTTTGTTATTTTGTCACAGCTATATTTGTATACTTACTAGTTCAACTTATACTAGGTAAGCGCGCGTCTACTTATATATTTACTACTTATTAATTATTATTATTATTATTTTTTTTAATTTTAATTTTTTGTTTTTTTATTAAAGTTTTTACGCTTACAACTCTATCGATAATAATGATTTATAATAAGTAATGAAAAGAAAGAAAAAACGAAACTCGAGATGTATTTATTTTTTATTAAGATATATAATATATATATAAAAAACACACTTAGTATTTATTATAAATGTAAAACTAATACTAATACTAAAAAAAAACATCTAATACTAATTACTATTAATATAAAATAGTAAAAACTACTTGGCCCTAAAAAAAAAATAATAATAATATTTATGCAATCCTTAAGCCCAAATTCTCATGTCTATAAAAATATATACTATATATTCTCTATATATATATATTTATATTTATATATATATTATCATGGACAAGCGTACAATAAATCGCAATTGTTGTTTAAGGAGAGCTAAAAAGTAGTTAGTTACTAAGTACCTGCAAACTGCTAAATGCGTTTTCTCTGCAGCAGATAAAAAGAAAAAAAAAAAAAAGTAGTCAATAATAAATGTTAACAAATGTTATACCAATCAATCGAATTTTATTTTCTTTTCTTTTTCACATTTACACATTTTCAATTTGTTTGTTTACAGTTTCTTTGCCTTCTTTTGAATTTCATCAAGAATTATAAAAATAAAATAAATATATATATATATATAAATTCATGAAAATCTCCTCTCACGTAATCATCATAATCTCATCATAATCCTATTGCCCCTCATTGCGCTTTTATTCTCTTGTATAGTGGAAGTTTCTGTTTGAATTCTGTATTCAAATTTTAAATTTTGTGCGCGCAACATGCATATAGCTGCCAACTTGTTTTAATCAATCGATAACTACTTATCGTCATACCACCACTATTAGTAACTTTGAATTGCTTTAACAGTGTGTATACACTGTTTTTTTTAGCACCAGTTCAAACTGTCTGCAAATTTCTTGCTTTTCATATATTAAATAAATATTTAAGCAACAATTCAGTTAAAAAAAAAAGAAAAGACAGTAGAAATATATGTACAACAGGCAAGCAAAGAATGTGCCAAAGCATCGAAGAAGGTTTCCATAAACTATAGCGCCATTATTCAAAGTGCAAAAAAATGTATGTAAGTAATGTCAAAGATATTAATAAATGTGAGCAATCCCTCGAAACTATTAAATACAAAAGCTGTATATTTTTTGTCGTTACTAATGTGTAATCTTTTAATATAGAATTATTTATAAAATAATTTAAAGCATTTACTTAAATTTATTGCCCATCCCTGTGAATATCCTTATGCACAGTATATCGATGTTTTTCGTGGTCTAACCTTGTGGTATCGATAAAATGAAATATTTAAATAAAATATTATGCAAGGTATTCCATGATTAGTTAAATATTCATTTAATTAATAGAAAGAAGCAAATTAACAATATTAAATATTATTTTATAATTTAAATAATCAATTTGTATTATTTATTTAAGTAAAGTGTAAATTTATCAATTGCTTTGCATATGCAACAATGATAACTTAGTGATGCAACAACCGATACAAATCATCGCAATGTGTTACGATAGCGGCATATACCATCGATTGTTTTACTTGTTCTAATCGATAGTCGCATCGACAATCTGACTGCACTAGTTCGGCGTGTAAATCTAAATGTAAATATCGCCGTCTACGCCGAAACAGTGAAATAATATTAAAATTAAATAGCCAAACAATTATTATAAGAAATTCAAAAAAAAATATATATATAGCAAACATTTCTATTTGTCGTTGACTGCAGAAATTGCGTGTACATTTTCGTGATAATATTAAAGTAAAAGTTAGCATTCACTCAGCGCTTACGCGAAGCAGCAACAAGCGACGGACTGTGGCCGCGAGAGCGACAGCCACAGCGCGAGCTAACATACAAATGCTACGTGAATGCAAGGTAAAATTAAATGCAAACAATTGAATAAGCGTTGCGCTGTGCTGCCGTTTTGCTGTCTGCTGCAGACATTCGGTTGTATCGTTTTGACTAAATGTTGGCGCCGCCGTCGCCGTTGGCTGCCACTGTCCTTCGCGTTGACTAAAACACAATTTAAAGTTAGTGAAATTTTGCACGCGGCTGCAGTTCTTAATTATTATTATAGCAAGCAGCTGCTGCTGCTGTTATTGCTTTGGTGTCAGTGTCCCCATCAGTGGTTGGGGGAGAGAATCTGATCGTGATCGAGCGTGAACCCAATACGCGTGTGTGTGTGTGTGGAGAGAGTGTATACGTGTATATGTGTGCATGTTAACGTGTGCATGTACATAATGCATGTGTGTGTGGAGCGTGGACCACCGCAATGACCATGAAGCGACGCGTTGCTCTCGATTCTGTAGATGTTTACAATAAATTCCTAAAAATGTTTCAATTGTACAAATGCAATGCGAAATAGCAGGTAGCATGTGAATAACAATAACAACAACAATAAATAGAAAATACTACAACAACAACAACAACAATAACTGCAACAATATCAACTCGTTCTAATTTGCTCTAAAGAAACAAAAAAAAGCTCACACAAATTAAAAAAAAAAACAAAAACAGCAACAACAAGCAACGCTAACGCTTCAACAACAACGAATAAAAAACAGCTGAAAATACTTAACAAGCTCACAGTCTCGTATTAATTCGATATTCCATTTGTGCTCTTAAGCTTTAAAAGCTAAAAAAAAAAAATAAAAATTCATTTTTAAAACGAAAACGTAGAGGAAGAAGAAGAATGTATAAGTAAGAAAATAAGAAATAAAAAAAAAAAAATCAGCGAAGCAAGCAAATCAAAAAATCAAAAAAAAAAATAAAAGCAAGCAAAGCCAAGTGCCTCTTTCTCTTTACCACTGTCTTTCACGCTCTCGCTCACTCGCCCGCTCTCTCTCTCTCCTAATGTGTTTAAGTGAATTTAAGCCGCTCTTTGACGTCACTCGTCGTTGGCGGCGCCGTTTTCGTTGCCGCTGCTGTCTCTGAACCTTACGCCTATACTACTATATGTGTACATATACACATATACATCTCTATACATATGCATTGCATATGTATGTAAAGTCTTCCCATCGGTCAGTCGACGGCAATCTTCTTCGTTTTGCCGCTACACCCGCTGATACAATTTTTAATCACTTCGCGCGCATCTCTTCTTAAATGCGTTTCGTGTCGAGCTTTATTTATATATATTTATATATATATATTTTTTATCCATTTGATTTCGTGTTCCGTGCGCGCTCTCGTTTCGCTGCCTTCAAAGACGCGTGACTTTGGATTTTTGGATGTGAATATAAGAAAATAAATAAAATCAAAAAAATAAATAAATAAAAGAATATAACATACAATACTTATACATATGCATAACTACATAGAACGTATAGTAGTTGTATGTATGTGTGTAGCAGCAGTAGCAGCATTTAATTTATGTCTGGATTTGGATTATACAACTCAAGAGAGAGGTCAGTATTTCAGTCAATGGTCTCAGTACCAGTAACAGTCCCAGTCTCATTTTCATTATCATTATTATTATCAGCTCACACATCAATTGCTAAAATCAATTATTAAAGAAAAATAAAAAAAACTGTTCTAGAACTTTGATCAATTAACGTTTATAAATTCCAATTTTATTCCTCTATTCAACTTGTTTTTGCGGTTCAAAGCAGTTTTTGTTTAGTCGACTTGCACTGCTCTGCAGTCCTTGAACTGGCTGAGAAAAAAAAAAGAAAAAAAATTGTAAATTCAATTAATTTAAATTAATTTCACTCGACATTCAGTTCAATTCAAATTTTTTTTTATATGTACAATTGTTCTTTTGCTTCCCTACAGGCATTAGCTAAGCCCTCTTCCTCACTGTCTCTCTCTCTCTTCCACTTGTATGTGCTAATTTTGAGTGTTGTCTCTGCTTTAAATTATATTGAACTGCATTTCCGTATACTATGTGTATAGCAAGCTCTTTTATACTCTTTAATATTTGCCATGAACTATGTATTTAAGAGCAACGAATGTTCTAACGAATTTCTCTGCACACTCTGACAGCAGAAGTCGCAGCCTAGGAAAACAACTTCACAGTGAAGACTGTAAGTCTTTGGCTCAACTTCTGCCTTCCACGGCATACTTTGTGTGTAATTATTATCATTTATTTATTTATTTTATTTTTTTTTTATTTTACAAATTATTATAAATATAATTTTTTATAATTAATTTGTATAATTAATTATAAATATAATTCTTTATAATTAATTTTTATAATTTATTATAAACAAGAGTAATAATATAATTTTTGCTGGCACTTTTAATGCATACAAAATTTCAGAATTTTTCTGTTCTTTCCCTCTCTCTGCTCGCTTTACATTTTACAACTTTAAAGTTGTGAAAATGTTGTTATACATATAGTTGGCATTGGGATTAAATTGATATAAATTTGTGATGCTGCTCATTTTCATCATTTTATATTAAAGTGATTAAATGAAAATGTGGCATTGCCGTTAAAACGGTTATTTAATATGCTTAATTCCCGCATGCAGACCACTGCAGCAACAACAACAGGAACAAACAACAAACAACAGCAGCAGCATACCACAGAAAAGCAAACAGTAAAAGAGAAAGAGAGACAGACACTGTACGAAAGAGAGAAAATATAAAATGAAATTATGATTTACACAATAATTAAATGTCAATTCATCTGTGCCTTGTCTGCTTTTCTGCGCGCTGCCTCCGCTGCTTCTACCTCCGCCTTTCACCTTTTCATGTGTTCGCCTTTCCACTGCGCTTGCATTTCCTTTATGCTGCTGCTGCTGCTGTTTCCTTTGCTTTCCGTTCCGTTTCATTCGTATTGCGGTCGCTTCGCTTGAACTTTAAAAAGAAGCAAAAAAAAAAGGAAAGAGAAAAAGCAACAACAGCAATTATTAATTCACTCTGTAGAGCAAGCGGGGAGCATTGTGTAAGCCATGGCGCTCTCGCTCCCTTAGACCTTCATTTTATTATTTAGCTCTCTTGTCCAGCTGTCCAGCAGTTGCAGAGCGGCAAAGTCGACAGTCGAAGGCTTTGGGATCTCCAATTGCGACAGTCGTTAATGGAAAAACTGTGATGTGCTCTTGTTCTTCTTATTCTTCTCTTTCTTTCTGTTATTGTTTTTTTTTTTTACTCCTTTTTGGCGCGATGCGCGTACATTTTGTGAAGTTTATAATATTATGAAATATGCAGCAGCAGCAGCAGATTTTGGAGTAAGATATGAGAAAAACAAAAATTTAAAATGAAAATATAAATTTTAATATAAATTAAGCATTAAAATTTTAATGCATATTAATATCTGCTGACTTTTATAATTATTAATATTTCTTATATATAGAGAGAAGAGTATGTAAAGTGTATTCAAGCTTCGCTCTGGCAAACTTAATCTTTTCAGCTTGTTTTTTTTTTTCTTTTTGCTTCTTCTTCTTTTTTTATTGTTTTTAGCATCGACAACATTTTATTTTTCTCATTTTTTTTCGCTGTTGCCGCTTACGCTGCCCTTAGCGTCGCAAAGGGTTTTCGGGGAATATGTTGAATGTTTTTTTTTTGGTGGCAACGGGGATGCGTGCTTATAGCCAACATTGAACGCTGCTGCCATAAATTGCATGCACGAATTTTGTTTGTGTTGTTGTAGTTGTTATTGTTGTTGTTGTTGTTATTATTGCCTGCTTCTGGTCCTGTTTTTATACCCTGCATATATTGAAATTGACTGCAGGTATACACAGTCGTCTATAAAGCAACAATAAAATTCTGTAGTTCTGAAGTTGACAATTTGTTTATTTTAATAATTTATAGTATTTATTTACAGGGTATTTTGTTAGTCATGCATACTTGCTATTTGGCTGCTGTTATTTTTGCGAGACCGTTTTTATTTTGTTGGATTTTATAGCATGGAATGCTATTTAATAAATTCCATTTTATGCGTTTCGTCTCTACTTCCTCTGTCTCGCTTACACACACACACACACACTCTGGCTCCCTCTCACTCAGTCTATGTCTGCTCTGTCTCTGCCCTCTGCCTCTGCTACAAACAAACACTGCACTTTGTTACCCTGCTACGCCATTCGCTTCCTTTGCGCTCTCTCTCTCTTTCATCTAGTATTGAGCAAAAATTTATCTGCAGTTTGTATTTTATTTTTGTATGTTTTTGTGTTTTTGTATTTTTGTATTTTAGGCCAATGCAAATTTGTAAAATTCAATTCTATGTTATTCAAATGGCGAATGGGAAAATAACAAATAACAAATTGCAAAATGAAATAAAATAAAAACAATGTTTTATTGTGGGAATTGACGTTAGGCTGGACGGGGGCGCCACCCCGGAAAAGTCCACATGACTATGAGAATTAAAGTGAGAGAGAATGATGGAAGGTTCAGCATTTGACGCAGCTTAAATTACATTTATTGCAAAGTTATTTAATTGATTTTTTTTATTTATTTTTCTGCTATAGATTTTGTAAAAATATTTTGATAAAAAATTTGCTGTGCATATAAATGAAAAAATTTTTAAATAAATTTTTAAACTAAAAAAAAATAAATGAAATTTTGTTGCTTAGCTCAAATTGAAATTTAATTTTGCAACTATTTCTTTTCAACTTTACTTTTATGTTAACAAAAGTTTTGTTCACTCTCTCACTCACTCACTCTTTCTCTCGCTCTCTCTGTCTAAGGGCAACTTTAATGTTGATTTACGTTGTGTTTAGTTTTCCATTTTTATATGGCAGGATAAAAAAAAAAAAAAGTCACTAAAAACTGGCACAAAAGCGAACAAATGTAAAGCTAGATAAAGAAAGAGATAGAAACTGACAAAGAGAGAGAGAGAGAGAGAGAGTGCGAGAAGAAAACTTGTCTACGCTGCAGAAGGCGAGCGAAAAACTGAAAACTTTCTAATAGCAAGCAGTAAAGGACGAAGGACAAAAGTCCTAAAAGCGCTAAAAGTTTTTCAACAGCGCAAAAACTTTTCCTACTCTTGCTCGCTCCACAACTTTGTGTCTGTATTTTTTTTTCTGCTTTTTTTTATTATAGATATTTTCTTGTTGTTGTTGTTGTTGCGCTTCTATAGAACTTCCGTTTTTTTTTTTGTGCTTTATGCCAAAAACTCTCTAGTTGCAAGAATAACAAAAACAATGTCAATACTAGCTGCAGTAGCAGCAACAACAACAATAACAACAAAGAGTAAAACTTGCAATTGCATTTGCCGCCTGCTGACGTATCTTAAAGTTTAGTTTAGTTTGTGTGCAACGCTTTAAGGCAACGCGTGTTGCAGGCAGCCAACAATGTTCAACGCTTTATGCCAATGTTTTCTATTTCACTTGTTTTCACTTCGTCCCTGAATGTACATATACATATGTGTGTGTGTGTGTGTGCCACGCCTCAGCCAGAGGCATTGCACGTTGTGTGTGTGGCAACAAGGACACACAAGAGCCATAAAAATGTTTCTCAGTGCAGCAAAAGTTTTTAAAAACAACTGCAGGAGTTGCAGGACACGTTGCAACAACAACAAGAACAACAATAACTGGAAATTTCTTGCAGCAAAAAAAAAAAATTGCAATGCATAAGCTGCCCGGAACAACAACAAGAAAAAACTTAAAAGCAGGGAAAGAGAAAAAAAAAGTAGAAAGGATTAAGTAAGTTCAGCAAGTATAAAAGCAGACATGACTTTGAAAATACCCGGTAAAGAAAAATATACATAGAAATTAAGTTGAATATGAAAAATAAAATAAATCAATGCAACATATGGCAAAAATATTATTTATATTTCTATGTATAACTTTCAGTTATAGAAACAATTTTTTATTTATTTTTCTCAAACTACTCAAATGTCTTTCCCACGACAACTTTAAGATATACATCCGTACCGTACACATATGTACATCCGTATTGATTCGTATCGAAATACGAGCAAAAAAAATAACATAAGTTTCACATACAAGTTAGCTGTGCGGCTGAGTAATGAAAAGTTTTGTATAAACAACAGACGCTGGAGAGATAAACGATGAAATTGATCTACAAGTTTCTATATATATATGTATATATATATATGTATACAAATATAAACTCAATAATGTCTGCCACGCCTACTTTAATTCATAACAAAGTTATGGTAGAGCCAGCCGGGCGGGCCGACACTGTGTGAGAGAGTGTATAAAAAAAAATACAAAAAAAAAAAATAGAATTGAAAATGTGTTGCCTTGCAGCAACATCGATTATTGTTGCTGTTGTTGTTGTTGTTATGGAGGCATGCTACGCAATGAGTTGTGGAAGTTGCAGCTTTTGCTGTTGCTATTGCTGTTATATTACGTTCAGCTGTTGCTTTTGTTGTAGCTTTTTGTTTTGTGCAAACTTTATGGCATCGTGCAACAAAATGAGAAAATGAGAGAGAAAAAACTTTTTTTGCATTTACATTTTAAACAATTGTTGGAAAATTTAATTTGTGCTGTGCAAGAAATAAATAAATAATGCAATGTAATTAGCTTGTTGCAAACTCTGTTGCATGCAGCCTTTTTTTTTCTTTTTTCTTTTGTTTTACACTTTATACGCATTCCGCAATTATTATTATTATGGAATTTTTTTTTTGCATTTTCAATAAAAGCAAATATAATAAAAATAAAAAAAAAATAAAAAATAATAATTATTATAAATTATAAATGATTATTGACATTTAAAAAAAAAAAAATTTTATAATTAATATAAATGAAAAGAAAACAATTTCAATGAAAATATGATGTGTAAAACTTTAGTTAGAATTTGCAGCATGTGTAAAAATGTTTGTTGCTAACGAGAGATGATATGAACATTTATATGAAATTCAAAATATACAACAGCTGCCTGCATATAGAAAAAGTTATGAATCTAGTTCTTAAATTTCATAAGTCTAGCACTTATGAAAGCTGAGATCTATAATATTTCATATGACAAATCTGTCTTTTATTTTATTTTTTTTTTCTGCTTAACTTTCACAATTATTTTCCAATTAATTTTCGACGCATTAACATTAATGTAATAATCTATTGTGCATTTGAAAAAAATAAAATACGGAAATTGAAATAGAAACTTGTGTTAAAATCAACTGATAAGAACAGGCATATATATGCTATATATATTATGTATATAGTTACATTAATATATATTTCTTTGAACAATTAGACATATAAATATTATTTTTATATAAAATATTTTCTAACGTAGTTTTGCTTAGTAATACAATATTATATATGATCTTGATCTTATACACATATGATCAACAGCTATATATGCTATACCCAATGAATAATAAATCGTATATAGAATTTTGTTTATAGCTTAAAAATAAAAAAAAAAATTTGTTTCTCATTAATCGAACGATCGCCGGCATTGATAACCTATTTCATCAGAGTACTGATAACCTATATATATATATATATAAATGTATAAATTTGTATGTGTTGCGATTGATCTTGCGATCATGATCTTTGACATGAATGCGGGAAGCTTCAATATAAATTTATTGTATATTATACAAAAATATATATTTTGCATTTTAAATCGAATACAACGACGATTTGTCGGACATTTGCTTCACATGATCTTCTATGTCTTAATATTAATATTTATTTATTTTTTGTTTTTTCGCTTTGTTTGCATTTGCCATTCTATTTTCTTCTATTTTTGCGCATTTATTTTATAAATACATAATACGTTATAGATTTAGATTTGCACATATTTAAGTATGACGTATATGCGGGAAGCTAATACCTTGATAACGTCTCTCTAAAAAAACACGAGATGTGCAAAGGAAAGCCCACTGTGCAAATAAACAGCAGTTTTTTTTTTTTTTTGTATATATTTTTTTGTTGGTCAGAGTATTAAAAACATGGAAACAATTAGCGAGTCACGAAGATCTTGTTAGTGTACTTCGTACAGTATTGCAATACCAGATTAATCTGGCTATATACTGGTACAACTTTTTGGAGAATTCCCCGCCCCTACATTCAATGATTTATATACTCTACCAAATATATATAATATATTGTGTAAATTCCATTTTCAATCTATTGTTCGTTCATTGGCATCAGCCATACAGTGACTGAGAACCAGATTTCTATGGTGTTAATTTTTTTTTTTTTATAATCAAAAGTTAAATCTTCTTGATCAATGCGCTCGCTAAACAATTGTATGTTGTTCTCATTTAGCAAAGAATTCTTCTCTCTCTTTCTCTGTATTGATGATGAGAATTCTTTGGAAATTGTGAAAATAAAAGTGATTTTTGAGGACGAGTCATAGAAATCAATTAAGAAAACAATAGATTGATATGTAAATTGTTTTATAAATATTTATTGGATTCAGCTGAAATAAAAATTAATTAAAATTTGTTATTTTTTTTTTATTTTTCTTTATGGCATTTGATTTACATGCAAATAAATTAGTTACTTTATTATGATTATAATAAAGTTGTTACTAAACAATTTTGAACATTTTATAAATTAATATATTTATTATATTTCATTTTTTAATGGAAATATTTTATTAATTAGTTTATTTATTAAGTTTTTAATGGAAATATAAAATTAAATATATTTTATTTAATTTATTTTATTATTTAATTTATTTTAATATTTAATTTATTTTATTATTTAATTTATTTTATTATTTAATTTATTTTA